>JAWPHD010007215.1:0-132251 GCA_037043455.1 Cyrtodaria siliqua
GATTTTCACTTGCCCTGGGCAAGTAGAAATTTAGTTCGGGCAAGTGGATTAGACAATGACTTGCCCGAAAATAACATTATTAATTTGTAGATATACACTTTACACAAAATATTGTTCCCACGCAAAAAAAATCCAAGTTCTGGCACGTAGAAAAAAAGTTAATGTCAAGCACTGTTAAAGTATAAACATTGAACTCTTGTGTCAATTTCACTTCTCAGTTTACGTTACTGCAAAGAACAATATTCTCTTCAAGTGTCCTTTTTGCAGACACCATCCTCACATTTCAATTTACTTTTCCAAGCATCCAATATATCAGAGCATTATGAAACTTCCCAAATTAATTGAAACAACCAACAATATTTGTGATGAACACACTGGGGAAAAAAGAAACAAAGAAACTTGAAAAAAATATATGCAAAACAGGTACATTTTAGATAAACTGTCTTCTATAAATGTATCCCAAACATAATAATGTTGAGAATGTTAGAGTAGAGGGGAAATAATGTTAAGCCAAAAAAATAAATATATATAGATATATATTTATATTTTTTAAGGGGAATTTTCTCAGCCAAAGAGGGGAAAAGGTAGTCTGATTTGCTAGGGAAGGGGTCCAATACTATTTATAAAGGGAAAAAAAGCCCTGTGAAATGGGCCAAAATTCACCCAATATTAATTTTGGGTAAAACAAGAGGCCCAAGAGGGCCTGTATCACTCTATTGGCTATATGGAGAATGTGGTAGGGAAGTTATTACAATGACTATGCACAACTAGGCTTGGTACTGATCATTCCTGCCAAGTTTCACTGAAATCCAGCGAGGGGTTCAGGAAAACTAGTCCGGATAAAGTTTGTGCATAAGGGGCCATAACTCTGTCAAAAATTAATTCAACCGGAACATGGCAAGGATATGTGCAACTTGCCTTGGTACTGATCATCCCTGCAAAGTTTCAATTAAATCTGGCCAGGGGTTCAGGAGAACTAGTCTGTGCAAAGTTAGTGTATTAAAATCTTTAAAGGGCCATAACTCTGCCAAAATTCAACTAGGCTTGATACTGATCATCCTTGCCAAGTTTCGCTGAAATTCGATTAGGTGTTCAAGAGAACTAGTAAGGACAAAGTTTGTGTAATAAAACATTTAAAGGGCCATAACTCAGCCAAAATCATTCAATGGGAACACAGTGACGATATGAACATGTACAACTAGGCTTGGTATTGATCATCCCTGTAAAGTTTCGTTGAAAACAGGCCAAATCAAGTCATAATCATTAATAGTAACAATCTGGTAAAGTTTGGTAAAGATCGGGTGAAAAATTAAGGCCCTATCATGTTAACGAGGTAAAATATAACAATTGTAACTAAATCAAGGGCCATAACTCCCATGTTACTAGTCAGAACTGGCTGCCGAAATTTGTGCGTGATTTTTATATTTTATACCAGGTTAATAAAATTTGTTTCTGAGTTACTCGTCCTATGCAACATGATGCAATATTTGAATGGCCAAATTGATAAATTGTTAAAGAATTTATCTGAATTAATCTACTCGTCCTGCATCAATGCGCACTCGTCGTAGCGAGCGGACTAGTGTAATGTTCGTGCCCTGTAATATACGTGTTTTTGAACACTGTTTCAAACGGTCCTTTTTCAGTTTGAAACAAAATCATGACCTAAAACTAAAAGGTGAAGGTCAAATTACAGACATTTATTGACATCTTCCCATCCTCAACAAGCTTCCTACAAAGATTCAGCTTCTTATCTCGAACAGTCTGGCAGGAGTTCTGTCCACAAGACATTTTCAGGCAAAAAAATAAGTCCTGGCCTTGACCTTGATAATGAAGGTCAAATTTCAGACCTTTAATAACATCCTCTCATCATGAACAAGCTTCCCATAACTTTTCAGTTCCTTAATTACCTTGAAATCGGAATGTCAGGTCTGGAAGGAGTTCCGCTCACAAGCAATTTTCCGACAAAGTCCTAAAGGTGAAGGTCAAGTTTGTAACGTTTTATGAAAAACATTTCTGTGAAAACGGATGTATTAATATTTTGAACAGTCTAGTTGGGTGAAGTTCTTGTGGACGGACATACCGCTAAGAAAACAATATACATTGTATCTGCTTTCAATAAAAAAAATTAGACAAATGTATAAATAAAACTGTGTAAACTTTAAAAGGATGAAATATATTTTATAACAAAGTTAAATAATTATACCTGCATGATCAGTCACCTTCACAGGCTCGACACAGATTCCTGATGTAGTCGTGTGGTGTACAGCCCCAACCAGTCCCTCGGCCACATACCCCATAGGGCCATCCAGGTATTCCCCTGGGGTGTCAGGCTCATCTAGCTCATCAAAGTCATCCAATTCCGAGTCGTCACTGATAACAGAGAAAGAGCGTAAAAACTGAAGAGTGGTGTTACGAAACCCTGCATTCTCCTCCATTAGGGGTCGCGATTCAGCGCTAGCCATCAATAATATCTATCCGATTGACAAATATTAACAATTTAAAAACAATATTTTGAAGCCGTTTCATGACCTTTTTCATTGTTTATATTTAAAATAAAACTTTTGAATCAATGTTGTTGATCGGTAGCCTGCTGAAATTATCCTTTTCTTAATCCAGTTATTGTCATGCAAAATCTTTTTTTGTATATTGGTATCAGTGCAATTTATAACATAACAGTTCAATACACTATATTACAACTTGTGTTGAACTTTTAGATATACATCTACTAAAATAGTTCAGATTTTAGAACAATCCAATTGCAACTTCATTTGAACACCCGACACTATGTAACTCCTGTTTAACTGGAAATAACAAACTGAAAGTTGGCTGCTGAGATTGATCTGTCACTGTTTGTCTAACACATGTACAGTACTGAAGAAATACAGGTTACATTCTGAAGTATTGATCACGAACGACAGTCTTAACGTGAATATCACGACGTGTGGTTCCTACACATACCATTGAACTTTAAAAAGTTTTGTTCTTTATTTGCCATGACAATTAGTGATATCATTACACGAATGCAATCATGTATGTTAATTAGTTACATAATCCAGCGCATTATTATTGCATTTTAGTTTAGATAATATCCACAGGATTTCATTTCTAGCGCTGCCCTGCGCGAAACAAACATAACAAAACTTGCAGTGTCACGTGACAGTCAAGTGGCTTCCGTGTTAAGGGAAGTAACCGATGTTATCAGAATTGCTTGCAGAACGATATTACGTCCCCTAAACCGTGAACAGAACTTTATCTTCAAAAACCTACGCAGACCATTGTGCAAACTTAATGTGTCAAAATGTAATTGAAAACAAGAAGCCCAAGTGGGTCTCGGGTAGCCTACGTTCTACCAGGGTCTATCAATAAGTACTGAATGCTCCTGGTTCTACTAGGCTACCCGGGGACTATCAATAAGTATTGAATGCTCCTGGTTCTACTTGGCTACCCGGGGCCAACTTGGTCCTCTTGTTTCTCTTGTAGCTCTTCTGATCCCTCCAATTAGATGCGAACTTACCACGTATCATCTATAATTTACAGTAAACCAGTAACAGAGTAACTTTTTTTTAATTTGACGTAATCATCATGGTCATTCAAATACAATTGATTACTATATATTAATTCATGTATACTTCATCGAAAAATAAACGCAACTCGGGAATTTCCGCTATTATATATATTGTATATACTTCACACTTAATCCCACATGATATTCTAAAGAAATCCCAAGAAGTTTAAAAAAAAGATAAAAAAGTTGCAGTTAGTTAGAGAAAGTACACGACTATGATGTTGTAGACGTTTTAATAATAGTACACATTGTAACAAGAAATTCATAAATGTTGAAGTTCCTCTTTCAAAAATTGAGCCATTTCAGTACTGTATTTAACGTAAAGAGTTTGCAAAATTTCGCATCCTAAGTTTGCTCACATGCTTGAGTTTGCAGAATTTTGCATCCTAAGTTTACTCACATGCTTGAGCCAAACGCGTACTCTGTCAATAAGGAAACTTTGGAGGAATATACTATTTTCTGTGTTATGTGTTGATTTAGTCTTTTGTCTTTTTCCCGAAGGGAAATGGCTTACATACTATGTAACATTCGATTTACAGCAGCATACTGTACATATACTATATAGCGTTTCTTTTTCGTTTCAGTATAGATAGACCCTGCCGTAATGCTCTATTCCCCTTTAAAACTAGCATAGTAGCTGGATTGGACATTTCAGCCCCTATCCCACCATCAACATGCATATCTTATAACAGATGTCTACTGTTTCTAAACCTACTGACGACGATATATATATATATTACTTACATATTTTGAGAATCCAAACTCTATAGACAACATAAACGACTTTAACCAGCCAGACCAAACCTCAAAACTGGAACGTCAAATTAAGAGTTACCAACACCTCGTAATTCATTTTACGCATATTCATTCATGGGTATGTAAAGAATCCGTGCCCAATTAACGTTTGATCAGATCACGTGAACATTTCAGATTTTATATAGAAATACACGTCTGTAATATTTCAGATTATGTTAACACATATACTCAACATAGACAAGCATTCTAAAAGTTTTATTTGATAATACTTACCAACAGCCTGCCTATCCAAGTTAGTTCTGAATATTGAGTTTGCTTCGAATCGCTAAACATTTTTTAATTGTTTAACAGGACATTTTAGTGGGTGTCCCCCCACCCCCACCCCCCGAGTACTGAATACTCTCTTATTTAGACCAAGTAATGAATGCTCCTTCGTTTTATTTAGATCCAAGTTAACATGGATAACCCGAGTACTGAATACTATTTTAACCCGGACCGTGGGTACTGAATACTCTCTAAATTTTCCCTGTATACTGGGTATCAAAAGGGGTTAAACAGACCCATTTTACTTTCAATGTGGCTAAAAAGTCCCGGTGGCCCTTTTACAACGGACCGACCGTTTCAACGACTTAGGTGGTACTCATATGTTCAGCCCTTTTATGCTTGTGATCCTCACACTTTGAGTATCATAAATTATTTATTTTAATGCGTGATTTTGGATGGCTGCGCCATACTTCGTATTCCATTTCTGCATCTACCCCTATAGCTTCACATGATAGCTTCATTCATATTGTCTACTACAGTCCTACACAAGTAGCGATCATCTTAATTGAACTGAATGTTGTTTGACGGCTCATCAACACAGTACAGGTTATTTAGAGCCGCCCCAGAGAGAGGGGAAGGATACATAGGAATCCGGGAACCTGCCCTATACTCGTATTATCGAATAGATTCCTATGGTTCTTTAACGTGCTCGGATGATAGACCGATACACGGGACCGCCCGGTTTACGTCCCCATCCGACGGACGAGGCTAAGGAAAAGTGTCTTGCCCGACGGAACTCAGTGCCTCCGTGAATCTTCAATATGGAGGAAATAAAGATATATACACGTAAAAAAAGATATATACACATTATGGTGTTGTATATAACTTCAAAACTGATTTGGTCATATGCAAAGGAGTTAAGCCTCTCAGGCTAGAAAGGCAATACTAACAATGGTTAAATTACAAAGTAGTGTTGCCTACTTCGAGAACAATTATTTAAATTGTTTGATACAATGATTAAACCTATTTTACTATATGTATATATTTATTCAAAATACAAAAGACCTTTAGGTCCATGAGTACACAGGTACAACACAATACATATGTATTCACACGGCAATAAATGGCAAAATATAAAGTCTATTTTGTCACCTATCTTTTTTTTTTGCCATCCATTTTCTCCATTTCTCACTTACTAAGAAGTTATGCGGGGATACGAATACTCAAAATCGATTGAAAATGTGCATGGTCAATTTTGTAGGAAGTTCTTAAAGCTTCTAACAAATGTTTCTCATATTTTAGTCGGAGGAGATATCCGCTATATATAGATTATATATAGATTACCATTGTAGTTGTATAAGATATTGGTGAAAATTTATAAAATTAAACGGAACAAGATATCCCAACCAATGTTATAAAATGATGAGACAATTAAATGAAGCTGGACGTATCAATTGGGCGACTCAAATTAAAAATTTGTTATTTAAATATGGATTCGGATATGCTTGGTTAAATGATGGGGTAGGAAATGAAAGCATGTTTATTCACACTTTCAGATAGATATATTACTGAATTTAAAACTGCAAACTACATTTCTTTTAAAATGCCCTTAAAATTAAAAGTGGCATTTTCGAGATTTAGGTGTTCTGTGCATAATCTGGTTGTAGAAACTGGTCGACATAATAATAAGCTTAATAATTCTTCAACCACAACTGAACTATTTTATCATCTATTGTGAGATGAAAGTATATGAAAGGAAAAAGAAACGCATAATGGGTATTTCCGCTATTATTGGGTATGTTACTGACCCCCTACAGAAATATGTGGGGTCAGTAAGATTTATAGGGAGCGAGGCAATAGCCGAGTCCCCCTATATAACTGACTGACCCCACATATTTCTGTAGGGGGTCAGTAAAAACCCAATAACTGATTTATTGCATCGAGCACCTTTTTAAGGCAAACACCGATATAACTCATTTTAATGGAGCGTCAACGTCATTGAGATGTTCGTGCAATTTGACGTCACGACCGGTACAGTTTATAAAAACATTATTAATTTACTTATTATGCGTGTAACTACGTGTAACTGCCTTAAAGAACTATTTGCATTGTAGTCCGTATTGTTTTAGTGACCCCCTATGAAATCTACTGACCCACTATAGAATAATAGAGGGTCACCATGTGACCGCTCTAATCGAATAAAATTCCTAGGATTTTGTGCGAGGTGCAATAAATATTGTATGTTTAATATGCTACTGCTAATCGAATGGTACAGGGCGACATTAGGCCTGTCCTGGTTTAAACAGCATCAAACACACCAATGGTTACCTCTTTAAAGTTTCATTATCGACAGAATGCGCATTTGAACAAACGTATAGGCTTTAAACGTTGCAATCTCTTAACATTTAACACAATACAGAAATGGCTTGACATTTTCAAGCGAAACGTCAACATTGACGAATTTCGTGTAACAAAGTATAATTTGATTAAAAGGTCTACTACATGACAGAGTTGTCCTTTCTGTAATTAGTTGTAGCCCCTTTTTGTACAAAACACGTTGAGATATATCTGGAATATTACGTGGAATTAGGTGTTGTACTAGTGTAGCATAGGCATTTTTTTTATTATGCGTTTCTTTTTCTTTTCAGTATACAATTTTAGATTAAGTTAGAAACGATGCTACTAAAAGGTTAAATGACCATCAAATGTAATCAATAAACCAGGTCGCATTCTAGGATAATCGTTAATGATGTGAATATTTTGTTTATAATTTGTAAATATTTGTAGCATTTTTTGTCATTGTCATTGTCAAATAACTATATCATGTAACAGATTATAAGTCTACGGTGGATGTGATGTGAAATGTGAGATAGTAACGTATGAACACAATAGATATTGGTATAAATACAGGCTAATTAGTACACTATCAATACATGCTGCAGATAGAAATACGTGCTGCAGACGACATATCTTATTATTCCACTATGTTGAGAAATAGATGACTGCGATTTGGTATGATGAGTCATTTCTTTTATCAAGAATAGTCAGGTAGTGTGTATGTAATTGACAGTTACTGCAAACAGATGTTAATTAATATATCTTATTATTTCACATATGTATACATCTAACCAATCTCTTTCTGTCTTTTTAATCATGTGGCAATCCCATATGTCCACTATTGTACTCAGAACTGTAACATATATACTCAGTTGCAAAAGAAAGTGTACACTTTGAAAATTGTACTTTGCAACTCTATCATCTTTATCAAGGGACAGTCCTTTATTGATCCAACCTATTGAAAAACAAATGACACCATGATATTGGCAATGGAATGATAAAAACTTGGGTACCAAACATGGCATATTCATTTTGGAATTTTTATACAATTAATTCTGAAAAAACTCAGTGCACACTTTCTTTCGCAACTGAGCTGTGTACACTTTCTTTTGCAACTAAGTATATATTTGATATGGTTTCATATTGTAATCCATCTGGTAGCCAGAGTACTGGAAATCTATAGTCGTATTTGTACTATGGAAAGATAACTCTAACAGTTAAACTCAGGGAGTCATTCACGATTTATCTTACGATTTTAATTTAGTCGAGATCTGGGACGAAAATGACAGCCCTGTCGAAATAAAACTAAAACGGTACTTGATAAGATAATATTTATTTCCAGTCGGTTATATATAAACACTATGAACATAAGCTTTAAACTTTTTTCGACAAACACGTTACTGTGTGTTTTTCAAATTATATTTACGCAGTTTATAAATGTTGAAAAAATAAATTGTTTTTGTTCGGTTCAATTAATAACGGAAATATAAATTTGGAATTATATGTACATTGTTTGATTAGAATATAGAGGTGGGAAATATAGAAGGTGGGAAATATAGAGATAATTTAACAGTGTTGAGTACAATACCAAATTCATTTGGACTCGTACCCAATCTCGTGCAAATATGGATTCTGTCTGTTTGGTACTCGTTCAATAGAATTCATTATTTCACACCTGTATAATTCTAACCAATCTCTTTCTGTCTTTTTACCCATGTGACAACCCCATATTTCCACTATTGTACTCAAAACAGTGCAAACAAATCTATCATATATTATTTTCATATTGTACTCCATCCGATATCTAGAGTCCAAAAAATCTGTATTCCGTATTTGTACTATGGGATTAGATGTGGAGTCAAAAAATCCATATATGGGAAGATAACTCTAACAGTAAAAATCAACAAGTCGGTAACGATTTACCTCACAATTATATTTTAATTGAACTTGAATTTAAACAGTACTGTTTTAATTCAATGTAACGTTTGGTTAGATTAGTGAGGTGCGAAATAAAGAGGTGATTTAACAGTGTTGAGTACAATATTGAATTCAATTGGATTCGTACCCAGCAGACAGAATACAAATAGAATTCAGTAAACTATTGTACACAACACTGTTAAATAACCTCATAGTATTGTATTTAACACTGTTAAAACGCCTCATAATGTCATTCCGACATTTGTTTCCACCAGTCGTGTGTTCGAACGCTTTCTGAAAGGCAAAAGCGTTTATGAACGAGATATACAGGATGCGTTTGTTGCAATTTTAAGATAAATTTATACGCCAATTGATAGTTTATGAATTTTTAAAGTGATGTATGTTTATTCTCGGGGGTTCTAGTATGTTTTCTTAATATTGTGATCAGTCAATGAATAAATCCATATGGAATATCAAAACATCGAATGTGGGATATAAGAAAGCCAGTCAGTCGGCAATAAGTTGCTCGTGTCTGGCCTATATTGCCGTCAAGAAAGTACGTGAATCGATGATGTTTCTGTGAAATATCGGACAAATTACATTTCTAAGTAATTATGCCATACTTCCTCTATAATGCAATGCAGAGTTATGGGAATGAATGAATGAATGAATGAACGAACGAACGAACGAACGAACGAACGAGAACGAACGAACGAACGAACGAACGAATGAATGAATGAATGAATGAATCGACACATAAATAGGTCATATTGTGCGCAAAAACCGACGAAAGATGAAGAAATTAAGTAGTAATTAAAAATTAATGTAAATATATAAAGATAAAAATATTAAAAAATAAGGGATGATATGGTAGTAATATAATCTATATATATGTAAATCAACGGGCAGAGTTATGGAATCTGAGCGTCTGAGTTATGAAACCTGAGTGTCTGAGTGCCTTGATACGTTTATCAAAACTCTATCCATGTGTTCAGGTCATATAATTATGTATATGTGCCGATTAAAAGTAGTCTTTTCACAGGTTCTTAAAATACAATTGATTGAATATGAGTAAAATGAATTATGAGTTAGTAACTCTTAATTCAACGCCCTGGGGTTTGGTCTGACTGGTTAAAGCCGTTTATACTGAGTCTATAGAATTTGGATTCTCAAAATATATAAGTTAAATATATAGGTATAGGTCAGTAGGTTTAGATACGATGTGCATATGTCACCCTCGGTATCCGGATAAAACCACGTCGACGAACGCGGAGCACCCGTCGTGAAAATATGTCCTAGTTGTGTCTAAAACATACTGTTTGTCGACACGTAAACATATTTTCCAATCAGACGTTTGAGGGTATTTGTTAATATTTACACTCTTAACAAATAAATAAAATAAAAATGATGGAGTGTGGTATACTTTAGTTATAAAAATCATTTTTTTAATGCGGAAGTCTGTTGATAAAGCCCTTCTAAATTGCAGAAAACTGTTTCTTTATTTGTTTATTAGTAATTTTGAATATCTGTTTCAACGGATTTACAGGCACCCATCCTTCCTCTAGATAACAACATAGCTTGCATGCGTTAAAACACCCGAGTATGAATGAAATTTTGCGTTATCCATGGGTTGTGTCACAATTTTAGGGTACGGTTCACGGCGGATAAAAGAAATGGTGATACGGACGAAATCGGAGTTCGGATAAAAACGAACAAGGAGAATATTATAGAATTTCATTATTATTGTCTTATACCATAATAGCCTAAATACACACTATGCATCGTGTAATACCCGAGGACATACACAGCATATGTTAGTTATTGTGGTATAAATACAATAGAGCATGAGTCTTGCACGTGTACGGACGATATCTCCCCGTACACGTGCAAAACTCATGCTCTATCCTATACTTGTACCATAGCTCTAATGGTTTTCCTATGTTCTTGCTTATGATATAATTTTCATAAACCTAAAGGTCTGAGCCTAAACCGTGCAATAAATGCCGGTATATTTCAGCCGTGCATTAAATGACAGATTCGGCAGTTATATCATGGTCTACTCAATTTTACGCGCGCGCAGTTGTAATTTACCCGCAACCCGTCAATCAAAACGACTAAACCATTACCAAAAAAGCACTCCTTGACATTGCACTTGCCCGATAATATACAAAGGTGATTGGCTGCAATATAAATCAAAAAATGGGTCATGGTCATGCCGCGTGATAATGCTATTTCTTGATTGGATCGAGCTATTATTTTTACTGAAAATTGCAACGCCCTAAAACTTCTTGCTCATGCGAAGTTGGATAAATGGCTCTGGTACAAAACATTTATAACATATTTTTCTCGTATGCGATTTATACTGCACTCTCGGCAGTTGGGGTGAATAATGAAGGATGGGGTGGGGATGGCAACCTTTCCGAAAAGTGCCCTCCCCCACCCATATTTGAAACATACCTTTTTGTGCATGTTTGGCTTGTCAATGTTTTAACTCCCCACCCTTCCACCAACAGCACACACACACACACACACACACACACACACACTAATTGAAACGTTCCTACGCATATGTATGATAGGGCTCTATTTTAGACTGAAACGGTCAATGATTGTGGACAAACTGTTCATTATACTTACACGGTATATTATGGCGGACATCGTATTGAGGTTTACACAGTATGTGACGTCATTTAGCTTTAGCCCAGACATTTATTTTATGTGTTTATCAACGATGGATAAAGCACTTACGAATATGCAATTAAGAATCCATATCCTCCTTTTCAAATCTCAGCACGGATTCCTACTTTAGGGATATATCTGGGCTAAAGCTCAATGACGTCACATACTGTGTAAACCTTTCAATACGATGTCCGACATAAATAAACCTATACTTTTGTATGTATATCGTGTAAGTAATGAACTGTTTGTCCGAAATCACTGACCGTTTCAGTTTATTTTTGGAACATACTATATCTAAGATCGATCCCTAACACTTGGTATATTTCATCCTTGGGCAATTCCGAAATAATAGTCGTATTTAGTATCGCTGAATATCCTTACAATGCGTAGAAAAGCTATATTCTCACAGTAGTCAAAAGTCGAATGTACAGCCAACGGTTGTTGCGAGTACTGAATAGATGGGAAAAGCGGAAATGTGTGTTCCATATTATTTTGAAGAAAAAAGGGCTAGTAGTTCTTTTGCAGAAAACCTGAAATAAAAGATGACACGAAATGTTGCTAACCAGCACATAAAAACTATGTATACTTAAATTACGTGTTTCCCACTAGCACGTTAAAGAACCACAGGAATGTATTCCATGGTAGGATTATGGCGAGATTCCAGGATTCATATATATTCCGACCTCTCCATTGGTGGCTAAATAACTTAAACTGGTGTGTTGATGAGCCTTTAAAAACAATTCAAATCAATCATTATACTTGTAATGAATGTTGTGCTGTATTTTCTATAAAACTTGTTGCAAACATATAGGCCGTGGGCCGCTACCCAAATTTTGACATATTGATACCACTCAAGCTGGCAAATTCTAATATGCGGAAAAGGTCAATGTCTTACGCTTCTTTTAAGGACTATTGGTAAGCCATCTTTGATACAAAAAATCCAAAATCGAATTGCTCAACGATGTACGCATTTTAGGCACGAGCAATGTCAACCATTAGTACCTGACAGTAATTCAACACTATTGATGTGAACATAATATTAGAAAGAATACTTATATGGCAGAAATTGTGCGCTTTATATTCGAAAAGTTTGGTACAGTTTTACTCAAAGTTGTTTTGTTTTTTATGTGAAATAAACTGGTCCATAAAATGGTCCATTTATCCAGCGAGTGCAGACGAGACATCATTTCTGAATAAAATAAGCCATGTTACTCGTAGCTATGTTGCGCCCCCCCCCCCCCCCACCACAAACCCCCACCCCCATCACACACCCACCCACCCCCCACCCCACCCTCATACACTCCACTAGCGGATCCAGGGGGGGGGGGCGCACCCGGCGCGCGCCCCCCCCTAAAAATTCCGGATCATACATGTATGTCCATGTTACTGTAGATAAAATATCAAACAATTTCGTTGCACGCCCTCAGTATAAAAATATTTCTCGCTCGCTTCGCTCGCTCCACGCATAATGGCTAATGAGTGGTTTAATTAACACATTGTTAAATCCTTTTATTTGAAAACGGACTTTTTATTCATACATACATGTATGTCCATGGTACTGTAGATAAAATATCAAACAATTTCGTTGCACGCCCTCAGTATAATTTTTTTTCTCGCCCGCTTCGCTCGCTCGACGCATAATGGCTAATGAGTGGTTTACTTAACACATTGTTAAATCCTTTTATTTGAAAACGGACTTTTATTCATACATGTATGAACAGAACAGAACAGAACAGATATTTTATTAAGATTTGTACATAGTACATCATCATACAAACATTACATACAAATACATTAAACATATAGTCACGTAATAGATATAAAAGATTTTCTTTTACAAATAAATGTTGAATTATATTACTTTAGTTCACATTTGTAATACAATATTCCTTAAAGATTATGAAATTTAATAGAATGAGAATGAACAACATGCTTAAACATTTAAAATTGATTTTATTATTTCTAAGGCTTCCTTGGTATATTTTGAAATTTTATATAATACAGTTTTATTATGAGAGCTAATCAAATCTAAAAACTTGAACATTGATGGTCTTTGGTAATAATACTTTTTCAAATACTGCTTACGCAAATCTACAAAACATGGACATATACATATAAAGTGAAACTCATCTTCTATATCGCCTGAATTACAACAAAGGCAATATCTTTCATTTTTTGGTATTCTATTTCTATCATAACGCCCAGTTTGAATTCTAAGAGGATGAACAGAAAGTCTTAGTCTAGTATAAAACAATCTCAAATTACAAGGTAATATATCAAGATAGTTTTCATAGTCAAATTGCATTTTTACTAAGCTATAGTTTTCAAGAACTGTACTATTTTCTATAGAACTAAACCATTCCTGAATAAAATTATCAATAACTTTTTGCTTAAAAATATTTGGAAATACTTTGGTGTTTACAAAATGATTGTTCTCAAATATATGTATGTCCATGTTACTGTAGATAAAATATCAAACAATTTCGTTGCACGCCCTCAGTATAAAAAAAATTCTCGCTCGCTTCGCTCGCTCCACGCATAATGGCTAATGAGTGGTTTAATTAACACATTGTTAAATCCTTTTATATGAAAACGGACTTTTTTTTCATACTTACATACATGTATGTCCATGATACTGTAGATAAAAAATCAAACAATTTCGTTGCACGCCCTCAGTATAATTTTTTTTCTCGCCCGCTTCGCTCGCTTCACGCATAATGGCTAATGAGTGGTTTACTTAACACATTGTTAAATCCTTTTATTTGAAAACGGACTTTTATTCATACATGTATGTTCATGTTACTGTAGATAAAATATCAAACAATTTCGTTACACGCCCTCAGTATAATCTCTTTCCTCGACGTACAATTTCGATGCACACCCTCAGTATAAACAATTTTCTCGCTCGCTGCGCTCGCTCCACGCATAATGGCTAATGAGTGCTTTAATTAACACATTGTAAAATCCTTTTATTTGAAAACGGACTTTTTTACCCTATCAATGCACTACCGCAACCGTTTTATGAGGCTAGAGACGGACCCGAAAATTGACCAAAATCTTACGCCCCCCCTAAATCCTGGATCCGCCCCTGCACTCGAATATTTTTATTTTATTTATATTTATTTTTAACATATTTCTGTGTTGTTTTGGTCAATTCTTACATAGCTTCTTACACATATATGTTGCCCTCACCCTCACCCCGCCTATCCCCCACCCCTCCCCACACACCCCCTCAAAACTGCATTATTATTTTTTACATATTTCTGTGTTGTTTGGTAAATTCTTACACATAGCTATATTGCGCCCCCCACTCCGCCCCACCCCCCACCACCCCCCCCCCCCCACACACACGCACACACGCACACACACACCCACACACACTCGAAACTGGAATATTTTTATTTTATTTTATTTTTTTACATATTTCTGTGTTGTTTTGGTCAATTCTTACACATAGCTATGGAAAAAAAAGGTAGAGATAAGTTAACCAAGCAAATTAAAATATATTTATCCTTTTTAAGCAAATTACATGTGAATATAGTTTTTTAGATTCTATATATACGAAACAATACGAAATAATATAAAAGTGTGACCTCTCTGTAATAAATGTGTTGCTATAAAGGGAGATAATAAAGTACACTCTTTTAACTTTTAAATTAAAAAGATTAAGCTAACATTAAAAAATGATTCACGGAAATGTTACAATTCAAAGTTCTATTTTATTTGTCTTTGTGTCACCTTCTTAGCTTGGCAGACAGGTAGGGATCACTTTGTCCGTAGTCTGTCTTCATTCTTCGTCTTCGTCAATCATCCGTCACGCTTTAACCTGCAACCTGAACTTGGTCATAACTTAAAAAAATATGTCTAATAACTTTGTCTTTTATTTCGGCAAAGTTATGCCCCTTTCCATTAAACCTATACCTGCAACCTGACCTAGCTCATAACGTTAAATAAGCACATGACAGCCTACACAAATGTTCCTTGGAACACCCTTCTAGTTATTTATTTAACATATGCAACAGCCTGTGTGATTATCAGCCCTTGATTCCATCATTGAATTATATACTATTGTTAAATTCACCTTCACACTGAAATTATGTATAGCATAATTGAAAAAGTACACCACTGTTAAAAAAGAAAAACATTCTTTATGTCCCACGTGCATTCAATACACAAATGATACACACCAAAAGCTGTAAAATTCACTTGACCATAGCCCAACCATTTTGGACGTTATTTTTATATAAAGATGGCAGATCAATAGTCCTTAAATACGAGGGGCATTCAATATATTCTGTCACTAATGCGCTTCCGTAGAAACCGCCTTATATTACCGCACTGAAAGCTCGTGCATTTGAAGGCGATTTCACTAACTACGTTCATGCAAAATAGCGGTTTAATCCGATAAAAATTGACGGAGATATCCATTGTTGAATTATGCGCACTCATGTATAGTGGCTATATTTCAATGCTATCATGAAAAGTGAAGAAAAAAATGAAATTAGGGCTTACATTAAAGCCAGGGTTGCTTTAACAGTACCTACAAAAGAGATTTATGCTGAACTGAGCCGTGTACATGGCAGTTCTGCCGTGACATTGAGAACGTTTTTTCGTTGGGCTAAGACATTTAAAGGGGGTAAACTTAGCATTAAAGACCGTAACCATCCGGGCAGGCCTGTTGTTGCAGCAACAAAGGAGGACATTGATGCTGTGAAGGCCATGGTAGACGAAGATGGGCGGTATACAGTTTCTAAGATAGCTGATAGTCTTGGCATCTCAGAAGGCACAACTCATCACATTTTGACCAACTGTTTGAAATTAAAGAAGCTTTGTGTTAGATGGGTCCCTCATTTGCTGTCAACTGAACAACAAAAGGCCAAACGCTTAAAATGTGCTAAAAATCTTCTTAAAAAATATGAAAATTGTCATCATAGAAAAATTTCTGAGTTGCTCACTGGAGATGAAACGTGGGTGTACTATTTTGAGCCCCAGCGGCGGATAAACAATAAACAATGGTTGGGTAAAAATCAGGCAAGACCGGTTATTGCAAAACGAACAAAAAGCGCTGAAAATGTTTTGTATGCAATTTTCTTTAATTCCAGTGGCCCTGTGGTACAAATTCCATGCAAACAGAGAAAAACCATCACGGCCAAAATTTACAAGGACAGAGTTCTCAAAGCATTCAAAAATAATGACAAGAAAAAAACGCCCAAGTAAAGTTTTGAATGGCATCCAGCTGATTCATGACAATGCCTCAGCTCACAAAGCTAACATTGTGCAGTCTTTCTTGGAGCAAGAAAAAGTGGTACAGCTTGAACACCCACCTTATTCTCCCGACCTTAGTCTTGGTGACTTTTTCCTATTCCCTTTGCTGAAGAAAATCCTCTCTGGTAGACGCTATGCTTCCAGAAGTGCCCTTGGTGCCGGAATATTTCAGTGTCTCAACAGTATACCAAGGGGAGACTACTTTGATGCGTTTACGTCATGGATAGCGCGACTCCGAAAGTGTGTATCTGTTCAGGGGGAATACTTTGAAGGATTGTAATAAGAAGTTTTTTATATTTACAGTATCTGTTAGTTCCGAATACCAGTGACAGAGTATATTCAACCCCTCGTATACAGCAACTAACGGGTGGTACACGCGATGCAAGTTAACACAGGGTAGGTACAAAGGCAATGTTGCAAAGAGGTTTGAAAGACTAGCACAGCAGCCTTTGCTTCAGTTCTTGGGAGTTGGAAATCGTTCTTAAACGAAAACAACTGGGCCCTTTTTTATTAAACATCGTACGATAAGTATAAATTTTAAAATCGTTCACTTTGTTCACCAGCATCCAATGTAAACAATTATGTGTGGACGTAAGTGCATAAAAGAAAATGAAATGAAATCACGTTTATTTGAAAAGTGTAGTTCATAGTGACGCTTTTAAGAAATTCCAAAACTGAAGCGTCAAATTAAGAGTTACCAACTCATAATTCATTTAAGGCATATTCAGTCCTAGGTATATTAAGAATCCGTGAATAAACTTTACTTTTAAATGGCACATATACATTATTATAGACCTGAACACCTGGATAGAGTTTTAATAAACGGTGTTGCAGTGTAATTTTGCCTTTATTTGATGTGTTTAGAGTCTTTAATTATTAATTAATAAGTCTCATTCACGTTTATCAGATGTTTGATTTCATGTACTTTAAATCATATGTTCAGATGTCTCAATACAGATAATACTAATTTCGATATGACGGTATATCTCTTCTCCTATATATTTTAGGAGAATAAAATACTTGAATTGCTTCGTTATATGCTGTAATTATCATACACTCGGTTGCAAAAGAAAGTGTGCACTTTTAAAATACAAATATTTTCTTTTATATTTACAGTACATTGTTTAAACGTTTACCTATACATATATACATGTATCTTTTATCTGCCAATGGCAACAAATCGGTCAATACACAGTTGTTTTGCAGGGGAAAAGCGTTTGCGTTATTTTCAATGATTTGCACGTGAAACTCGTGGAAATGGTCCGTGTAGATAAAAACCTGTTTGGTTGAATTCTCTAACGTTTGACTAAACGAAAAAACACAACGCATTTTATTAGCTCGACTATTCGAAGAATAAGAGAGCTTATGTAATCACCCCGGGGTCGCGTCGGCGTGGTGTCGGCGTCGGCGTCGGCGTCCCACATCAAGGTTTGCGTGTAAGCTGTGTTTACAAGTCTATATCTCTTACATTTCTTATCCTAGCACAACCAAATTTGTTCATGGGCTTCCTTATAGCATTATCTTAAGGGCTGCATAAGCAATTTTGGTTCCTGTAACCCATGGGCTCCCATGGAACCCAAATTATGATAGCCCATAAAATGTGTCCCATTTCACATCAAATTTGCGTGTAAGCTGTGTTTACAAGTCTATATCTCTTACAATTCTTACCCTAGCACAACCAAATTTGGCCATTAGCTTTCTTAAAGCATTATCGTAAGGGCTGCTTAAGTAATTTTGGTTCCGGTAACCCCTGGGCTCCCATGGAACCCAAATTCTGATAGCCCTTAAAATATGTCTGTTTCACATTAATATTTGCGTGTAAGCTGTGTTTACAGGTCTATATCACTTACATTTCTTGACCTAGCTGAACTAAATTTTGGAATTGGTTTCCTTATAGTATGTTGTAAAGGGTTGGATAAGTAATTTTGTCTCTGCAAATTTTGGGCTCCCATGGAACCCAAATTGTGATGGCCCATAAAATGTGCAATAAAGGCAGATCTAGATTTGCATGTAAGCATGTATATATCTATAATTTAGGTTTGGGATTTGTTATAGCATTATGCATCTTATTACTTCACCCATATTGGGGCATGGGCGTCCTCCTCACCCCCCCCCCCCCCCCCACCCCTACCCCCACTCCCCTCCCTTTTTTTTATATTTTTTTTTACATATTTCTGTGTTGTTTTAGTCAATTCTTACACATATATCTTGCCCTCTCCCCCCCCCCCCCCCCCCAACCCACTCCCGCCCTCCCCCCACCTACCCCACCCCACTTGAAAATCTATATATATATTTTTTACATATTTCTTTGTTGTTTTAGTCAATTCTTACACATATATGTTGCCCCGTCCACCCCACCCCACCCCACAACCCACTCCCGCCTCTCAACCCCGCTCACCCCCCCCCCGCCCCCCCCCCCCCCCCCCCACTTGAAAAACTTTTTTTTTTTTTTTACATATTTCTTTGTTGTTTCAGTCAATTCTTACACATATATGTTGCCCACACTCACCCCCCCCCAACCCACTCCCGCCCGCTCCCCACCCCCCACCCCACCCCACCCCACTTGAAAATCTATATATATATTTTTTTATTTCTTTGTTGTTTTAGTCCCCGTCCAACCCCACCCCACAACCCACTCCCGTCTCTCAACCCCGCTCCCCCCGCCCCCACCCCACTTGAAAAACTTTTCTTTTTTTAAAAATATTTCTTTTTTGTTTTAGTCAATTCTTACACATATATGTTGCCCCGTCCCCCACCCCAACCCCACAACCCACTCCCGCCTCTCAAACCCGCTCCCTCCCGCCCCCACCCCACTTGAAAATCTATTTATTTTTTACATATATCTTTGTTGTTTTAGTCAATTCTTACACATATATGTTGCCCCGTCCCCCCTCTCCCCCCACACCACAACCCACTCCCGCCTCTCACCCCCGCTCTCCCCCGCCCCAACCCCACTTGAAAATCTTTTTTTTTGTTTTACATATTTCTTTGTTGTTTTAGTCAATTCTTACACAAATATGTTGCCCTCTCCCCCACCCTTCCCCAACCCACTCCTACCTCTCACCGCCGCCCCCCCCCCCCTCCACCCCCACTTGAAAATCTATATATTTTTACATATTTCTTTGTTGTTTTAGTCAATTCTTACACATATATGTTGCCCCGTCCCCACCACCCCCATCCCACAACCCACTCCCGCCTCTCACCCCTCTCCCCCGCCCCCCCGCCCCCACCCCACTTGAAAATCTTTTTTTTTTTTACATATTTCTTTGTTGTTTTAGTCAATTCTTACACATATATGTTGCCCCCCCCCACCCCCCACCCCAACCAATTCCCGCCTCTCACCGCCGCTCCCCCCACCCCACCCCCACTTGAAAATCTATATATATTTTTTTTTTACATATTTCTTTGTTGTTTTAGTCAATTCTTAACCATATATGTTGCCCTCCCCCCCCCCCTCCCCCCCCCAACCCACTCCCGCCTCCCACCGCCGCTCCCCCCACCCCACCCCCACTTGAAAATCTATATATATATATTTTTTTTACATATTTCTTTGTTGTTTTAGTCAATTCTTACACATATATGTTGCCCCCACCCCACCCAACTCACTCTCGCCTCTCATCCCCGCTTTCTCCGATCACACACCCACTTGAAACTCTATATTATTTTTTTTTACATATTTCTGTGTTGTTTTAGTCAATTCTTAAACATGTTGCCCCCTTCCCCCCCCGTCCCACCGCCACCCCCAATCACCCTCCCCCCGCCCCCACCACACACTCGAAACCAAAATATATATATATATATATTTTTTTACATATTTCTGTGTTTTTTGGTCAATTCTTACACATATGTTGCTCCCTCCCACCCCCCACTGCTTCTCTCCCCGCCTCCCCTCCCCCAACCCCCCCCCCCCCCCCCCCCACACACACACACACTCGAAACTCTTTTTTTCAGAATATTTTTTATTTTTTTATTTATTTTTTACATATTTCTGTGTTTTTTGGTCAATTCATACACATATGTTGCTCCCTCCCACCCACCCCCTGCTTCTCTCCCCGCCCCCCTCCCCCAAACCCCCCCACACACACACTCGAAACTCTTTTTTTTTCTTTTTTTTTTTTACATATTTTTGTGTTGTTTTGGTGAATTCTTACATAGCTTTTTTAATACACATATATGTTGCCCTCACCACCCCCCGCCTCTACCACATCCCCGCTCAAACTCAATTTTTTTTATTTTATTTTTTTACATATTTTTGTGTTGTTTTGGGAATTCTTACATAGCTTCTTACACACATATGTTGCCCTCTCCACCCCCACTCCACATCCCCCACCCCACCATCCACCCCGCCTCTCTCCCAACCCCATTCCGCACCCCACTCTCCCCGCCCCCTCCCCCCCAACCCCCACACACTCGAAACTCTTTTTTTTTTCTTTTTTTTTTTTTACATATTTTTGTGTTGTTTTGGTGAATTTTTACATAGCTTCTTTAATACACATATATGTTGCCCTCACCACCCCCCGCCTCTACCACATCCCCGCTCAAACTCAATTTTTATTATTTTATTTTTTTTTACATATTTTTGTGTTGTTTTGGTGAATTCTTACATAGCTTCTTACACATATATGTTGCCCTCTCCACCCCCACTCCACCCCCCCCCCCCCCCCACACCCCACCATCCACCCCGCCTCTCTCCCAACCCCATCCGGCACCCCACTCAAAACTCGATTTTTTTTTTTTTTTTTTTTTTTTTTACATATTTCTGTGTAGTTTTGGTCAATTCTTACACAACCCAACCCCACTCCACATTGTTGTAGCCTTGTTTTCTGATGGTATATACTAGCTATAAATTTATTATTCTCTGAAAAATCGAATAGTCGAGCTGCGCTGTTCTACGACAGCTCTTGTTTCCTTCTGTAGTTTCAATATGCCACGGCTTACCGAAAACCAAAGGGTTCAAGCTTTAGTCATGATTACGAGAGGCGAAAGCGTCGCTGCTGTCGCTAGGGCATTTAATTGCCATAGAACACTATCACTAAGCTGCGTGATAGGTTCTAATCTGACAAAAATGCTCCTTCAATCACAATTAAATTTGAAAAAAATAAAGCAACATATTCTTTTGGACTGTTTCGCGATTTATGATTTTGACCTACCTTCTTCACCTGTTGACCCTGCTTCAAATAAATTTCCATCTTGACATTGGCAATAGAATGGCAAAAAAATGGTACCCTATATGCCATATTTCGTACATAGTTTGTACAATAAATTTAACAAAAACCTGAGTGCACACTTTCTTTTGCAACCGAGTATATGTCCGAATGCTACATATATTCTGGTCTATGTAACTGAATGCTATATACATTGTGGTATATGTAATGTGGAATTAATAGATGATCGTTGTTCTTTTTATAAATATATCATATATATTATATCACGGCATGTAAACAAGTTAAATTCGGTCATTTTAGTTGGGTCATTCTGGTAAAAAGCCGCACTTAACCAAAGGTTGTCGGTGGTATATACATGTAGGCCTACACCAGAGTTGAATTAATCCAAATTTCAATATTTACCAATCATATCCCAGTGATCGCTTGGATATGACACGGGCTTATCGCAGTTAAATGGTTTCCTACAAACTTGTCCATTTATAATGTGTGGTCAGTTATTTCGCAACGTCAAAACGCTACCTGTATTATATATAGGCCTACTAAAACAGTGCTCTCTCTCTCTCTCTCTCTCTCTCTCTCTCTCTCTCGTTGAAACAAAACCTTTCAGTTAGGACCACCGTACCATAGTCATCGTGCCACCGTATCATTTGTTTACAAATCGATACGCGATGGTACGATGGTCCGAACGGAACACCATTACTTGCTGTTATATACATGTTCATAACATAGATTTGCTAGACGTGTTACTATACCCATGCTCATAACATTGACTTATTACTTATATACGTGTTCATAACATATACTTTTTTATTATTATATACCTGTTCATATCAGTATATACATGTTCATAAAAGTGTTATATACACGTTCATAACATATACGTTTTATTATATACATGTTCATAACCGTCTATACGTGTTCATAACACAGAGGTTTTATTATTTGTGTTATTATATACCTTCATATTCATGTTATTATATCCACGTTCGTAACACAGATTTGCTATTATATACACTAAGTTCATAACATACTTGTTACTATATATTGTGTGGTTATAACTAATTTGTCCTATTTTATATAAAATAGTGGCCTACCTGTTGCAGGCTGGATCGTCCATTCATCCTGCACATGATGGGCCGTCACCGTAATGGTCCAGTGATCACGTGACTACAGCATCCATAAAAAACCCGGTTTGTTAAACTATTAAAGAATGTAAAAACAACAACAACTCCCAACACCGAAGCCAAACTATACTTCAAAACGTTAATTCACAGATGCTAAAGATTAATTCCCTCATTAACACATATAACACATAAGTACAGAATAAATGAAACAAGAACAAAAAATCTACATAATCACGCTATTGATTTTAGTTTTCACTCGATACATCCATCTATTTCGTAGTCAAAACACGTATACATAAATAAATAGAATCTTCTTGCCATACTATCGACAGAAAATTGACTAAAAGGCACTTAACAGCAGAACATGTAGGTAAACAAATTGAATCATTTAAGTTCAAGCTTACCTAACTATATTTGTACAGGGTTAACACCATATAAATCGGAGATTAAAAGTGATCTGATTGTCCGGTGTTCATTTATTGATTGACTAAATTCCTTCAAGCTGTCTACAATCCTGGGCCGCTATTCATAAAGCAACTTACGTTGAAAATAATACTTAAGTCAATTTTATTTTTTTTAAATATTTTTAAATCACATTATTAACCTCTCAGGGACACTACTCACCATCTATTTTAAGATAAATATTTAACTGTATAGATTTTATTTATCAAAACCTTATTAGCAATATTAGGAAATTAAATCGATGAAAAAATATGTTATAAAAAAATTGATAGAACTTTACTTAATAAGATATTGCTTAGAAGCTTTATGAATATAGGCCCTGTTCAAAACTACACGCATTTATGATTAAAACCTAAACCACTGAATGAATGAAAGTATAATAAAGGAGCCTCCGAGATATGGTGTATGAATGAATGAATGGAAGTAAGGAGGAACTGAGCTGAATTGTTGTTTAACGACTCATCAACACGTTAAATACTATTTAGAGCAGCCCCAGTGAGAGGTAATCCGAGAAACAGGCTCTATTATTAATAAAGAATTAGATTCCAATGGTTCTTTTACATTCTCGAAGGACGAACTCCGACGGTTGGCGTCCGCATCCGCCGGACGAGGCTAAGAGAAAGTCGCTTGTGCAGTAAGAACACACCAACGCGCTTGTGCAGTAAGAACACACCAACGAAACCCAGTGTCGTCGGTTAGGCTACAACCAAACTCGGCGGCACCGGTGAGGCTTGAAACCAGGTAATCTGGATTTCAAATCCACCGTGCTATCCACGCAGTCCTTATATCCAAGCATATTCAGAGTCCAAATATATATTAATAAAACCGTGTGCTTATATCTTAATGATAAATACTTTAGGACTAATATCTTGTCGGATTCATAACATTTTATTATCTTATATATAATTCTTAATTTCTTATAGCACACCCGATTACCGGCAGCCGTAGGCACAGTTCGGCAGCCGTAGGCACAGTTCCCGGTAAAAAAAAACAAGTTTCAAAAGGGTAAATAAATCTAGTTTTATGACTAGTTAGACTTAAACTATTAGAAAAGTGAATCGGCCATTTTAATTTGGAAGGAATGTTGTGTATGTCACCTGATTCCCGTGAAATTTGAACCTATATTATGCGAGTTACGGTAGGTTAAATGTTGAAATTAAGCTAAAAAATGTGATTGTAGAAAGTTAGAGACCTGGTACTCGGTAAATAGTCAAGTTTAAGAGATTTCAGACATACTGCCATAAAATATAATCTTTCCTGAATAAACAGTCCAAATTTTAGCCCACAGAACATTTTTTTAAAAATAATTGTGGGTTTTTAAACACGACCGGGTATTGAAAAATGGCAGGAGTACGGTACAGTTCCATTATTTATTGGCAGGTAGCTAGTACAGTTCCGAAAAATGGCAGGCGTATGGTACAGTTCCAAAAACATCGTACGCTAAAGTCTTTTCTCCTTTGGTATAATGGTGTAATTTTGAAAACACTAATGAAGAAGTACTGTATATAGAATTATATACATCTTCGGTCCTTCCATAAACGTTTAAGAAAACCCACCAACCGTAGGGAAACATGAATATAGGCTCGTTTGAACCTTCATTCCGACGGTACAGTACAGAGAAAGACGCGTTTTAATAACAATCGTATGTTGTGCTGAGTTACGTCCCCTTTTTATAATTCACCATTTATGATAACAGGCGTTTGGTATTTAGATGTTTTGGAATAGATTGCTTAATTTTAATTATTGCATAGTTGAACACATCACATTAATTACGTTTTAAGGCCACTCTATATAACTTAATGTATCTGAATCAAACGTCTACTGATATATAGGACACGCATATAAATCAATAATGTAGTCGCTCAAAAGTGTACTTAACTCAAAAAGTAATAATCATAGGACACTATTTACAGTTGGTATCAAATTGTAACGGATATAGCGCAGATACCCACGAAAGTTCAAAGTTGACACATGCAGACATTCAAACTTTTTTGCTTTGGTGAGACGAAATACTAGTATATGTCTATTGTCTAAATAAAAGTTTAGTGTCTGAATTTCCCTAAAATTTCCTCATCGGCAAAATCAGAATATCTATCATAAAGGTGTGACCACTTTAAGTGTACCTAATTAGCTTAAATGTTAGCTTAAACATGCTCATTAGGCAAACTTTAAATGGTCATAATTAAATGACACATAATCTCATTTGGTTAATGATGACATTTTGGTAAAGCCCTGTTATTGCTCTTTAAGTAAGCATAAAGTGTATTTTGCGTTACCATGGGTATCTTTTGAGCGACTACATTATTGGTTTATATGCGTGTCCTATATATCAGTAGACGTTTGATTCAGATACATTAAGTTACATAGAGTGGCCTTAAAACGTAATTAATGTGATGTGTTCAACTATGCAATAATTAAAATTAAGCAATCTATTCCAAAACATCTAAATACCAAACGCCTGTTATCATAAATGGTGAATTATAAAAAGGGGACGTAACTCAGCACAACATACGATTGCTATTAAAACGTGTCTTTCTCTGTACTGTACCGTCGGAATGAAGGTTCAAACGAGCCTATATTCACGTTTCACTACGGTTGGTGGGTTTTCTTAAACGTTTATGGAAGGACCGAAGATGTATATAATTCTATATACAGTACTTCTTCATTAGTGTTTTCGAAATTACACCACTAAACCAAAGGAGAAAAGACTTTAGCGTCCGATGTTTTTGGAACTGTACCATACGCCTGCCATTTTTCGGAACTGTACTAGCTACCTGCCAATAAATAATGGAACTGTACCGTACTCCTGCCATTTTTCAATACCCGGTCGTGTTTAAAAACCCACAATTATTTTAATAAAATGTTCTGTTGGCTTAAATTTGAACTGTTTATTCAGGAAAGATTATATTTTATGGCAGTATGTCTGAAATCTCTTAAACTTGACTATTTACCGAGTACCAGGTCTCTAACTTTCTACAATCACATTTTTTAGCTTAATTTCAACATTTAACCTACCGTAACTCGCATAATATAGGTTCAAATTTCACGGGAATCAGGTGACATACACAACATTCCTTCCAAATTAAAATGGCCGATTCACTTTTCTAATAGTTTAAGGCCAACAAGTCATAAAACTAGATTTATTTACCCTTTTGAAACTTGTTTTTTTTTTTACCGGGAACTGTGCCTACGGCTGCCGAACTGTGCCTACGGCTGCCGGTAATCGGGTGTGTTATAGTTTAGTAGTTTATCAGTCCGCAAATATAATCCAACGTTGTAAACAGACATCATAAACATCCGAGATAATGCACATCGACACATGTTATATTTCGCACATGCTTATAATGTTGTTTTGGTTTCTACTGTATAAGGCCAGAAAAAAAATACCTGTGTTTCTGGTTACCCGACCGTCCTTATTTTTTGGCGCCGACCCTACAGTTTTTTATCAAAAATAAAAAAAAATAAAAAAAAAATAGTACGAAAAAGCTGGGTACGAAACGGTAATGTACGAAAAGATTGAGTACGAAACATGCGCTAAAACCCGTTTTGGCTATTCGTATTGGAAAATGCAGCCATGGGACAGAGCAGAAGGTATGAAAAACATTAATCATGACATGCTGCCAGCAGATTTGTTCTTCCAATACCACCCAGCCTCAGGAAAATTATAAAATTCAATCGTATGTAAACTCGTTATGGCAGAAAATATGTGTTTTCAATTTATTTTATTCAAAACAAACAAGTTAAGAAGATATCATGAGGTTGTTTACCTTCTCTCCTTGCAAAATCACTACAAATTAACTACTTGACAAAGTTAAAGATACCTTTAACATCGTCCAAACCACATGGGCAAAAAAAAAAAAAAAAAAAAAAAAAAAAAAACATTTCCGACCTACCTACCCTAATTTTTTCAGCAGAGTAACCAGAAACACAGTTTTTTTTTGTTCTGGCCTAAGGTTTTGGGTATTTTTGGAAGTCCGCTTGACCCATTTTTTTCTTCTGTAAGATATTCTTCATTTAAGAAGCGTTACATAAAAGTCTAGCAGAATCGGTCGAGTTGTTTCAGAGAAAGTGCTGCTAATGCCGACAACGCAACACAACGCGGACATCACTATCGCATAACCCCTGCTGGTATTTGGGAGGGATGGTGGAGTGGGGGATGGGTGGGGTTGACAGGCAACCACTAATCTGACAAGAGGGGAGGGGGATGCTCGAGCAGAGTATGTTTTGTCCCCACCCCAAATGTTTTGCCAAATTATTTGTTGAACTCCCAAACATGACAGTAAAGAATTCTGTATTCATTTGCATTGGGTTTCTTTGCTTTAAATGATATTTATCAATGTGTCATATATGGTAATTTAGAACTATGACATCATAGTTCCCAACATGCCGGCTCAAACATCTGTTTTAGAACAACCTTCAAATGGTCATAATTTCGTTGTTTATCAGCCGATTTTGATAATTGTTTCACCTTTTTCCAAGTTTTTCAGAACTCTAATTAATAATACATTCCCTTTAATCACGACTGGTAATCACTGGGACAAGCTCCAAACGGAGCTATACGCGGAAGTGTCCCAACGTAACTTTCTAGCTGGCGAAAAGTGTGACAACTTGTAAACAAAGGCAAGTATGACTTTTAATTTTTCATTTATTCTTAAAGAAACAGGCCTTATTTGTGAAAAATCGGCGAAGGATTTCCACATAGTAATGTTAATACTTTGCTCACAAACCGGAGTTACTCCAGATTAATGCTAGAAGCCAGCGATTTTCTCCTGTACGATGGTCGGAGTAAACACATCGCATTCTTCCACAGTAGAAAAACTACAAATAAAGCCTGTTTTTTGATTTTTTTTTTTTTTAGAATAAATGAAAAATCAAAAGTCACACTCACCTTTGTTTGTTTACAAGTTGTCACCATTGTCAACAGCTCGGAAGTTACGTTTACAGGGGTCATATTTCTACGTGTCAGGGGTTGCAATATTACTGACTTTCTCGGAAGAGCCATTCCACGACAGAAACAATTATAACCAGTGTCATTATATTACATAGAATTTTGAACGGGGGTCATTTTACTACATAGAAAAGTGATCGGAAGGTCATTATTTGATGGGGTCAAATTTTCCTTACACCGGCCGTCCGTGCGTGCGTGCGTGCGTGTCGAACATGTTGTCTAGAATGTAACTTGGGTAGTTGTTATCCAATCTTCTTCAAACTTGGTGATCTTGTATACGAGCACAATGTCAGGTCCACAGGCTTTGTTTGGGTTCATGTGCAGTAGAATCTTGCTGTAACATGAATGTTTGATGTTGCGGGGGAAAAGGTGCGCTTGCAGGAGTTGGTATGTCGCCGGTGTCTTCATTTGTGAAAACTGACTGGTACTGACGGTTGAGTATGTCAGCTTTGTCTTTGGCATCATGACAGACTGCATGGAAAACATGGTGGTGGTGGTGGTGGTGGTGGTCATACAGGTGATGGACGTGACTTTTTACCGAAAAGACACTTTTATTTTTTATAATATTTTGTGTGAATGGTTTGAAACGGGTTTTAATTGAAATGTGACTATTGTTTTATCCTAATATTGACTTATTAGAAAGAACCTAGAACACAGAATAAATTGTGATAAAAATAAAATTTAAATATGCGAGAAAAAGAGGGCCGCCATGACACTTGTGTTCTTTACAACATATCGATTACTCCTTTTAACGAGATTTTTTATAGACATTAAATGTAAGCTTTATGTGCAGTCAAAGGCAGACGTAAGTGTGTTTGACATTACTTGTAAATATTTTTAACGGTGACTTAGTAAAGGTTTTATCGATTGTGTAACTGGACTAACGTCAACACTTTATATGCTACCACCAGGCACCCGCTATGATGATCAGACATTGTCTGCTACCACCAGGCACCCGCTATGATGATCAGACGTTATCTGCTACCACCATGCTCCCGCTATGATGATCAGACATGGTCGAATGCAGTATAGTGAGAAAGAAGAAAGAAATAAAGAAAATAAGAAGAAATGAAAGAAAGAAAGAAACAAAGTGCAACTGTTCTTCTTCAGTGACTTAATTTAAGACCAGACTCGTTCCTATTTGTTTTGGTCGATCTTATTGGCCTGCAGGATCTCCCAAATATATGTCTTCGATGTTGTTCCAGTAGGATAGCCTTTCTGTATTCTGAAGCCTATTCTTTGTTTCATGTGTATGGTGCAAACATACACATGTATATGGCCTTGATGAACATGACTGATCATGTACTAGATATGTTATCTGTGTTCTGACATCACGATTACAGTGCAGCATACGTATGGAGATGACATTGATGAACATGACTGATCATGTACTAGATATGTTATATGTGTTCTGACATCACGATTACAGTGCAGCATTACACTTGGTGATAAACATGACTGATCATGTACTAGATATGTTATGTGTGTTCTGACATCATGATTACAGTGCAGCATACGTATGGAGATGACATTGATGCACATGACTGATCATGTACTAACTATTCTTACATCATGATTACAGTGCAGCATACACATGGAGATGACATTGATGAACATGACTGATCATGTATTAGATATATCATGAGTGTTCTGACATCACGCTTACAGTGCAGCATACACATGGAGATGACATTGATGAACATGGCTGATCATTTATTAGATAAGGCATGTGTGTTCTGACATCACGCTTGCAGTGCAGCATACACATGAATATGACATAGATGAACATGGCTGATCATTTATTAGATAGGGTATGTGTTCAGACATCACGATAAAAGTGCAGCGTACACATGGAGATGACATTGATGAACATGACTGATCCCATAATAGATATATCATGTGTGTTCTGACATAACGATTACAGTGCAGAATACACAGAGAAAGTGATGTAAATGTAACAATTAAAAGTTATCTGCCCTTTGCTTGGATGGTGAAGGTCGCATCAACAGTTGCTTTGTACCACTCAAGATACAACTTTACTGAAAGGAAAAAGAAACGCAGGGTGCGTATTTCCGCTATATATTGCATATACTGCACACATAATTCCATATATATTCCAAGAAAATCCCAAGATGTTTTGTAAAGGACACAACTGTGATGTTGCAGACGTTTTAATCACAGTACACGTTGTAACAAGTTATCTGCCCTTTGCTTGGATGGTGAAGGTCGCATCAACAGTTGCTTTGTCACGTTGCAATGTACCACTCAAGATACAACTATACTGAAAGGAAAAAGAAACGCAGGGTGCGTATTTCCGCTATATATTGCATATACTGCACACTTAATTCCATATATATTCCAAGGAAATCCCAAGATGTTTTGTAAAGGACACAACTGTGATGTTGCAGACGTTTTAATCACAGTACACGTTGTAACAAGAAATTCATAAATGCTGAATTGAGCCAGTTTGATTAGCAGTAGCATATTAAACATACAATATATAGCGGAAATACGCACCCTGCGTTTCTTTTTCTTTTCAGTATATAAGCAAAGCTTGAAAGGTCTTAGTGCATACAGATTGTGAAAAAGTAACCTAAACGCCAAAGTTGAAGGTAAACATTATAAGGTTATCTGTCCTTGCTTGGAGGGTCAAGGTCACTTCCACATTTGCTTTGTCACGTTGCCATGTACCACCCAAGATACAACTATAAGCAAAGTTTGAAAGGTCTAGTGCATACAATTTGTGAAAAAGTGACCTAAACGCAAAAGTTGAACCTACAAATTAGTAAGTTATCTGCCCTTTGCTTGGAGGGTCAATGTCACTTCCACATTTGCTTTGTCACGTTGCGATGTACCACCCATGATACAACTATAAGCAAAGTTTGAAAGGTCTAGTGCATACAGTTTGTGAGAAAATGACCTAAACGCAAAACTTGAATGTTGACGCGGGGCGGCCGCCGGAAAAGCAACACCTATGTCTCTTCTTTTCTTCGAAAAGGCGAGACAAAAAATACAGAGAAAGTCTGTCTATATGTCATCACACTAGAACATTGAGATTATTTCGAAACCACATGTCATTGAAAGAATATCTTGCCTTTTTACAATGGTGCACTTTGAAATTTGGAAGATGTGATAACAAGGTTTATTTTATTTAGAAATGATGTCTCGTCTGCTCTCGCTGGATAAATGGAACAATTTATTTGACATTACAAAACAATTAATAAAATTGCCGTCATACTTTTCGGATAAAAAGGGCATATTTCAGCCATATACGTATTATTTCTGATATTATGTTCACGTAAATGATATTGAAGTACTGTCATGTACATTATGGTTGACATTGCTCATGCCTAAAGTATGCATTTGGTTGAAAATTTTACTTGACCATACCCCATCCATTTTGTGTTTATATAAAGATGGCAGATAAATAGTCCTTAAATATTCGGTAGCTAACGAGTGTTACACGTGATGCAAGTTAACACAGGGTAGATACAAAGGCAGTGTTGCAAGGAGGTTTGAAAGACTAGCACAACAGTCTTTGCTTCAGTAGTTTGAGTCAGTATATGACTGCTGAAATAAAAGTATAATCTAGATACCGCTACATCAATAGGACAGAGCATCCTGACAGATATGTTTTGAAAGACGGTAGTTAAATATTATTTTAAACAGCAGGTTGTCTAAATGGACACACGGTCTATAGTAAAATCTGATGGTGAGATTTTCCAATCCACCACTCAGTAGAATGGGCATACAACATGTAATGAGACCCTGGAATAATTATCAAGTGGATATCAGTTAATAATAATAATCCAGTGTCTCATTACAACGGCTTGTTGTATGTCCATCATATAGCGTTGTGAATTCAACTGGTCAGCTCTTGATGAGCAATACTCTCCATACATATGCAACAGCAGCAGTACAACATGTGCGTGCATACCACCACGTGCAAACAAGGACCTCGAAAAGTCTTGAACTTTGTTATAAGGCCTGTTATAACAGATGCCATCTGTTCCTTTATAATTTCGGAATGTTATCAAAGTATCTTGCGAAACTTACTTTACACTGTACTTGCAGAAAGCATAGACTTCCCTGTATTGCAACATGTTGTGAATGCAGGGGAGTTAGTTGTAGCATGCATACCAGATTCAGAATGTTAACATGCGTCAACATTCGGCAGATGAAAACGTAGTATTCTGTTAAAGATGTTAATATCATGATTGTCTCTTTCTGTAGCTTTGGGACGTATATTATTTTCCAGGCTGAGTTTTCTTTAAAACTATGTTTACTTCTTATAATTGTATTTTTCTCAATCCAAAATGAAATATCATTTCTCTCGGTTCTGTTAATTGGCATATTTTTTGTTTGCAATAGTTTAATAATAGAAATACTACAATGGCATTTACGCATGTAATTTGTGAGATTGAGTTTAATTATCAAAATCGTTTAAAAATGTCTTATATTACAAATACATGATATTCATGCAATTCTTTTTTTAAGCTATTTTTTTAATTTATTGTTTGTGTGTTCGTCCATTTTCTTTCCATATACACAAATATAGAAGAAGAAGAAGAAGAAGAAGAAGACACTTTATTTGCCTCGTCATATGTCTATGGACGTTCCAGGCCACCCTCCATACATATAACAATATTGCAATAAGTCCAAGAAGACCCTTGAGCAAATCAATAAAATACATAATCATTAAACATTTTTTCGTTTCTCGATCATAGTGGACTCCCGATCAAAGTGGACAGTGTGAATATGTGTACTTCAACATTGTTGTGCTTGTGATGTTGTTTGCATTTTTTATTACTTTTCCCTTCTCGTTTGTGCGAGTTTGTTTTTGTGTTTTGTGGTTGACTGTCGTCCTTGAATGCTGCTTTACCTGTCCGATATTTGTATCTTTCTTTATATCTAAAATACATCACTCATATGATAAGGTAAATAATAAGATTAAATGTTAATCAATCAAACAAAAATACCATTCTTCGATGATTCTAATTGGTAACGTATTATTGACTTATTTGAGTCAAGTATCTTCTAGATACCTTTCTATCGATCATATCTTTCCCTGCGAAATCGAAACAAGCGGAAAGATATCATTCAAAACTGGTATATTTAAGTCAAAATGCAATGGATGCCTCTTTATCAACATAATAAGAAATTGGTCAAGACCTTCAGCTCCCTTTCATTTCAAAAGAAATCATGTTTTTTAATAAATATTCAAATTTTCGTAAATTGTATTTGCAGCCTGCTTTCAAGTTACTTAGGAACATTTTGTCTGTACCTTAATACATCTTTCTTTATATTTTTGAAAAATACTTTGTTTTGTTATAAATATCCAAAAATCTTTTATTTTATGCTTTATTTTTGTAATTTTCTCCAAAAATGTCAAGATGTATCAACTTTGTTTATTCCAAACATTTTTCCCAGGCACATTAATATAATAGAATATTTATTTAAAGAACATTCAACTCCCTTAAATTGCAATAAAATTGTATTTTAAGTAGTCCAGTTTTCGGCAGTTTTAGTTTAAATTTCGATATTCTGGGCCAAAAGTAATGGCATTTTCAAATCTCTGATCCTTTAGGACTGTCTCTTCATGACACCTTTACATTTAAAGAAATACTATTACGACTTCTGTTTTATTATATTTTAATCATAATTTAAAATTTCATAACTACTCCAAAGATCAGTGACTTTAATTCATTTTGTGTTGATTTCCCCCCAAAATTTCAAAATTTATATATTTTATTCATTCCAAATATTTGTTTTCATGAACTTGTATATAACAGATAACTTTAAGGACGTTCAATCTCCTTATATTGCAATGAGAATTATATTTTTAGAAGTAATCCCGTTTTTAGTGATTTTGGTTAAAATTTGCAACTTTTGGCCCAAAATATCCCAGTTTTCTCAAATCTCTGATCCTTTAGAATTTTACCTATATCTCAGGACTTCTTCAGATAAATGAAAACACTTTAAAACCTACTATTTTGTTTAATTGAAAGTGTCAATATTTGTTTAAAATTTATTCCAAAAATGAGCAATTTGTATGCATTTTTTGCTGATTTCCCCCCAAAATGGCAAGCTGTCTACATTTTGTTAATTTCAAATATTATTTTTATTTACATGAATATAACAGGCAACTTTCAGAAGCTTCAGCTCCCTAATATTGCAATGATAATAATATTTAAAAAAATATTCCAGTTTTTATCGTTTTTTGTTGAAATTTGGATTGTTTTGCCCAAAAATAATGTGTTAAGCTACCGTTTCAGAAAAACTATCCTGGCTATTTCTTATTTATTAAGATAGATCTAAAAGGTTAAAGCAACTAGAATTTGCCAGCTGAGTTGGTACCGAAAAGTTGAGAAGCACACTGCCTATATAGATTAACACTAGTTTATAGAACATGTCAAAAATTAATCTTTAAATAGCAAATTTCTGTTAAGTATTTTTATTTGGTTCTAAGAGAACAAAAAATTGTATACCGTAACTTAACTTTATTGGTTGGGGAGCAGGATGGAGGTGGCTGAAAATATTTGTTTAAATAAAAGATTTGGGGAGTGGGGGTGGGGGGTTGTGGATATGTCTCTGGCACTAGTATCTGGCATTATAGTGTTCAAACAACAAATACACATCTGGGTCTTATTTTTATCCCAATTAAACAGTCCGTGAAACTTTTACCATGGATTTTAAAAATATTTTGTAGTTGTTTTCAACAATAGATATTTCTTTGCTTGTTTTATACTGAAGTTGGATTCTGTGCTTCAGTATTGTAATGGTGGGTATGTTTTCTGAGTATGTACAGTAATATAAGTAGTATTTTGTCTCTAAAGGATGAGCTGGATTAAGTTGCTTACATTTTTGTCATATGTTCAAATAAATGATTTTTCTTCAAAAGTAATTTCAATATCTTTTGTGAACAGGCAATCTTTAAGTTTACTTAGTATATTTTTTGTTTTCTCACATTCACATAAAACATGTACAGTTGTTTCGGAGGCCGTTGAACAAAAAGAAGATATTGGACTGTCAAGTATATTTTTATCTTATGTAGAAAACTATTTGTTGCTAAGATGTTATCGTTGCTGCGTGTCTGGAACCATTGCAATGTAGTATCTTTCGTTATCGAGGGTTGCTGCGTGTCTGGAACCATTGCAATGTAGTATCTTTCGTTATCGAGGGTTGCTGCGTGTCTGGAACCATTGCAATGTAGTATCTTTCGTTATCGAGGGTTGCTGATTTGGTACCATTTATTCCATGAACGTTTTGAAGTAGAGATTTGAAGATTTTGGTTTAGTAGAAGATACATATCTTTGATTCCCTTCTCGTTAGCTCTACTGGCCAAGGGCCAGCAGAGCTTATGGGATAGTGTGTTGTCCGTCTTCCGTCGTCCGTCCGTCGTCCGTTAACTTTTCTTCAAACGACTTCTCCTCAGAAACCGCTTGGCTAATTTTGACCAAACTTCTCAAGGATGATCCTTAGATGAATGCTTTTTAGATTTGTTAAAATTAGGTCAGCGCTACATCCAAGATGGCTGCCATTACCATATATGGTCGAAACCTTAAAAAATCTTCTTCTCCAGAACCGCTGGACAGATTTCAACAGTTTTTCTTTTAAAATGATCACCAACGCCTAGACTATCAAGTTTGTTCAAATAAAGTCCCCGGGGTCAAAAATGGCCGTGCCCCGGGGGTCCAAAATTTGTATATTGAGGTTTTGCATGTTTTTCATATAGACATGTAGGAAACAACTATAAAAAATCTTCTTCTCGGAAACCACAAGGCACAGAGCTCTCATGTATTACATGTAGCATCAGCTTATGGTCCTCTACTAAGTTTGTTCAAATGGTGACCCTGGGGTCAAATTTGTCCCCGCCCCGGGGGTCACAGTTTTACATTGACTTATATAGGATTTTTTTTAAAAAATCTTCTTCTCAGAAACTACAACAGCCAGAGGTTTGATATTTTGCATTTACTATAAGCTTATGGTCCTTTACCAAGTTTGTTCAAATGGTGACCTTAGGGTCACATTTGGCCCCGCCCCAAGGGTCACATGTTTTACATAGACATGTATAGGGAATTCTTCAAACGACTTCTCGTCAGAAACCGCTTGGCTAATTTTGACCAAACTTCAAATGGATGATCCTTAGATGAATGCTTTTTAGATTTGTTAAAATTAGGTCAGCGCTACATCCAAGATGGCTGCCATTACCATATATGGTAGAAACCTTAAAAAATCTTCTTCTCCAGAACCGCTTGACAGATTTCAACAGTTTTTCTTTTAAAATGATCGCCAACGCCTAGACTATCAAGTTTGTTCAAATAAAGTCCCCGGGGTCAAAAATGGCCGTGCCTCGGGGGTCCAAAGTTTGTATATTGAGGTTTTGCATGTTTTTCATATAGACATATAGGATTTTTTTTTTAAAAATCTTCTTCTCTGAAACCACAAGGCACAGAGCTCTCATGTATTACATGTAGCATCAGCTTATGGTCCTCTACTAAGTTTGTTCAAATGGTGACCCTGGGGTCAAATTTGTCCCCACCCCGAGGGTAACAGTTTTACATAGACTTATATAGGATTTTTTTTTTAAAAATCTTCTTCTCGGAAACTACAAGAGCCAGAGGTTTGATATTTTACAATTATTATAAGCTTATGGTCCTTTACCAAGTTTGTTCAAATGGTGACCCTGGGGTCACATTTGGTCCCGCCCCAAGGGTCACATGTTTTACATAGACATGTATAGGGAAAAACTTAAAAAATCTTCTTCTCTGAAACTGCAAGAGCCAGAGGTTTAATATTTTGCTGTTGCTATAAGCTTATGATCCTTTACCAATTGTGTTCAAATGCTGACCCTGGGGTCACATCTGGCCCTGCCCCGAGGGTCACAGTTTTACATCAATGCTTGTTTTAAATTTTTTAATTTCTTTATTTATTTATTTTTTTATTTTCTTGTTTTTTTATTATTATTTTTTTTTCATATATTTTTTTTTTGAATTTTTTTCTTTTCTTTTTTTTTTTTATTTTTTTTTTTTTATATATTTTTTTTTTTTTTTTTTTTTTTTGTTATCTCTACTGGCCAACTTGGAAAACCAGCCAGATCGGACCAGTAATGACGGAGTTATTGCTCTTGATATAGTTAAAAATGCTATATTTTGCCTCTTTAAGACGATAGTCACTCGCTTCATTGATGTCATAAGAGCCATATTAGCCAGTAGAGCGTCCACAGGCCCTCTTGGGCCTCTTGTTTTTATGTATATTTTAATAGGATTTGGTAAGATGGGGTTTTCAAATTTGCTTGCATCTTCTATGTTGTTATAATTTTTTTATTTTTTTTTGACAGCAGTTACGAAACTGATAATGTAGAAAATTAATCAAATTTTCATGTTTTAGTTCTTCATTTGTGTAAAAATTCATATCATTTTTTGTCACGTCATTTATAGTATACATTCCTTTATCAAACCAGGATTTTATAAAATAGCTTTTTGACGCTACCCCGACATTTTCTTTATAAAATATTATGCTTGGTAAGTATAGATACGTGTTCATTGGCTCTGGACCTGGATAGTATTAGTATGTGTGACTTTAAAACATCTCTCCAAAAGAGGTTTGGAATATTGTTTATTATTTCTTATGCATACATAACTCCACACTAAGATAATTTGTTTATATTTAAATATGATTTTAGGATATTTAGATATTTGTTCCTCTAACAGTAATCTTCTAATCCATGTTGCTTTTAAGCAGAGAGATTTGTCATTCTCAGTCCACCCTCTTCATAATCCTTACATAATACAGTGTTTTTAATTCTTGATTTACCTCGCCATAGGAAGTTAAAACACGATGTGTTTATTTCATTGATAACATTATCTTTTGGATTAGGTAAGGATAAAAACAAGTGATTAAGTGAAGGTAAAAGGAGTGACTTTAGGACTGTAAATCTACCAATGGGAGTCAGGTATCTACGTTGCCAACTACTTATTTTTTTCCTTTAAAGCTATTATTTTGTCATTGTAATGCAAGTCATTCAAGTCATTCATTTTTGTAAGATCTGTGTCGAATATAATTCCTAACAGTTTAAATCTAGAGTTTCCCCATGTGTTTCCATTTAGTTTTTATTGAATGTGTTCTTTATTTCACTGAGCCTAACCAAACCACCCCGCGTTTTTCCAAAGTTAACTTTTAATACAGAAATATTTGCAAAGAAATCCAGCTCACTCTGTCCGATATATACATTTTGTTGTTTTCAACAACAATTATTTCCCTTTATAATTTGATTTATTAAATTCAAACTGCAATGCATGCAGGTGTTAATACTGTTGTAAATTCACTGATTTAAGCTTATAAATATAATATTTGTGTAGTGTGTGTCTATTACTAAGGGAGATAATCCATGTGATTAAGGATTGTCTGGGAATACCTAGAGTTGCTGTACAAAAAGTGTACAGGACCTATTTTGCAGGGGCGTAGCTGGATGAATATTTTGCAGGGGCGTAGCTGGATGAATTTGAACTGTACGCCCGATGTTGTTCGAAGGGGCGGTTGCCACTTGGTACTGTACGCCCGATGTTGTTCGAAGGGGCGGTTGCCACTTGGTCAGGGTGAAGCCCCCCGTAAAACTTTTGATGATCGTACTTTAGATTTGAGGAATTTTAGCTTAGATTCACGATACATTTCAAAAGAAAAATGGTGTTTTTTTGATATTCATTTATCAAATTCAAAATGTAGCATGCCTGATCATGTACCACGGCACTTCTCACAGTTGACCCTTACACACATATACAATGTAGTATGAAATATCAAATAGTATACAAGTATTTATATTTTTTGTTATAACAATTAATTAAACTGTGATCGGGAAAATAAGGGAGCAACTGCTTTGCTGGAAATATTTTATCCCTAACCCCTACCCTAATACTACCAAACTTCGGATTTTATTGCGTTTTTTGGACCATTTTTTTTCTTCTGGCGAACTACATGTACGCCCGGGCATATGTCGCTACGCGCCTGATTGGTGTAAACAAATGATTATAATGAATGACATGATCTGATAAATATGATATGACTTACAATTAAAGAAATGATCATAGTAGGAATAGTGTTGTTACATGTCGTTAATGATGCGGGAATAGTGCTGTTACATGTAGTTAGAATAGTGTTGTTACATGTAGTTAATGATGCAGGAATAGTGTTGTAACATGTAGTTAATGATGCAGGAATAGTGTTGTTACATGTAGTTAATGATGCGGGAATAGTGTTGTTACATGTCGTTAATGATGCAGGAATAGTGTTGTAACATGTAGTTAATGATGCAGGAATAGTGTTGTTACATGTAGTTAATGATGCGGGAATAGTGTTGTTACATGTCGTTAATGATGCAGGAATAGTGTTGTAACATGTAGTTAATGATGCAGGAATAGTGTTGTAACATGTAGTTAATGATGCGGGAATAGTGTTGTTACATGTCGTTAATGATGCAGGAATAGTGTTGTAACATGTAGTTAATGATGCAGGAATAGTGTTGTTACATGTAGTTAATGATGCGGGAATAGTGTTGTTACATGTCGTTAATGATGCAGGAATAGTGTTGTAACATGTAGTTAATGATGCAGGAATAGTGTTGTAACATGTAGTTAATGATGCGGGAATAGTGTTGTTACATGTCGTTAATGATGCAGGAATAGTGTTGTAACATGTAGTTAATGATGCAGGAATAGTGTTGTTACATGTAGTTAATGATGCAGGAATAGTGTTCTTACATGTAGTTAATGATGCAGGAATAGTGTACTTACATGTAGTTAATGATGCAGGAATAGTGTTGTCACATGTAGTTAATGATGCAGGAATAGTGTTGTTACATGTAGTTAATGATGCAGGAATAGTGTTGTTACATATATTTAATGATGCGGGAATAGTGTTGTTACATGTAGTTAATGATGCGGGAATAGTGTTGTTACATGTAGTTAATGGTACGGGAATAGTGTTGTTACATGTAGTTAATGATGCAGGAATAGTGTTGTTACATGTAGTTAATGATGCAGGAATAGTGTTGTTACATATATTTAATGATGCGGGAATAGTGTTGTTACATGTAGTTAATGATGCGGGAATAGTGTTGTTACATGTAGTTAATGGTACGGGAATAGTGTTGTTACATGTAGTTAATGGTACCGGAATAGTGTTGTTACATGTAGTTAATGATGCGGGAATAGTGTTGTTACATGTAGTTAATGATGCGGGAATAGTGTTGTTACATGTAGTTAATGATGCGGGAATAGTGTTGTTACATGTAGTTAATGATGCAGGAATAGTGTTGTTACATATATTTAATGATGCGGGAATAGTGTTGTTACATGTAGTTAATGATGCGGGAATAGTGTTGTTACATGTAGTTAATGATGCAGGAATAGTGTTGTAACATGTAGTTAATGATGCAGGAATAGTGTTGTAACATGTAGTTAATGATGCAGGAATAGTGTTGTAACATATAGTTAATGATGCAGGAATAGTGTTGTTACATGTAGTTAATGATGCAGGAATAGTGTTGTTACATGTAGTTAATGATGCAGGAATAGTGTTGTTACATGTAGTTAATGATGCAGGAATAGTGTTGTTACATGTAGTCAATAGTGTTGTTACATGTACTCAATGATGCGGGAATAGTGTTGTTACATGTAGTCAATGATGCGGGAATAGTGTTGTAACATGTCGTTAATGATGCGGGAATAGTGTTGTTACATGTAGTTAATGATGCGGGAATAGTGTTGTTACATGTAGTCAATGATGCAGGGATAGTGTTGTTACATGTAGTCAATGATGCGGGAATAGTGTTGTTACATGTAGTCAATGATGCGGGAAAAGTGTTGTTACATGTAGTCAATGATGCGGGAATAGTGTTGTAACATGTCGTTAATGATGCGGGAATAGTGTTGTTACATGTAGTTAATGATGCGGGAATAGTGTTGTTACATGTAGTTAATGATGCAGGAATAGTGTTGTAACATGTAGTTAATGATGCAGGAATAGTGATGTTACATGTAGTTAATTATGCAGGAATAGTGTTCTTACATGTAGTTAATGATGCAGGAATAGTGTACTTACATGTAGTCAATGATGCGGGAATAGTGTTGTTACATGTAGTCAATGATGCGGGAAAAGTGTTGTTACATGTAGTCAATGATGCGGGAATAGTGTTGTAACATGTCGTTAATGATGCGGGAATAGTGTTGTAACATGTAGTTGATGCAGGAATAGTGTTGTAACATGTAGTTAATGATGCAGGAATAGTGTTGTTACATGTAGTTAATGATGCAGGAATAGTGTTGTTACATGTAGTCAATGATGCGGGAATAGTGTTGTTACATGTAGTCAATGATGCGGGAAAAGTGTTGTTACATGTAGTCTATGATGCGGGAATAGTGTTGTCACATGTCGTTAATGATGCAGGAATAGTGGTGTTACATGTAGTTAATGATGCAGGAATAGTGGTGTTACATGTAGTTAATGATGCAGGAATAGTGTTGTAACATGTAGTTAATGATGCAGGAATAGTGTTGTTACATGTAGTTAATGATGCAGGAATAGTGTTCTTACATGTAGTTAATGATGCAGGAATAGTGTACTTACATGTAGTTAATGATGCAGGAATAGTGTTGTCACATGTAGTTAATGATGCAGGAATAGTGTTGTCACATGTAGTTAATGATGCAGGAATAGTGTTGTTACATGTAGTTTATGATGCAGGAATAGTGGTGTTACATGTAGTTAATGATGCAGGAATAGTGTTGTTACATGCCGTTAATGATGCAGGAATAGTGTTGTAACATGTAGTTAATGATGCAGGAATAGTGTTGTAACATGTAGTTAATGATGCAGGAATAGTGCTGTTACATGTAGTTAGAATAGTGTTGTTACATGTAGTTAATGATGGAATAGTGTTGTAACATGTAGTTAATGATGCAGGAATAGTGTTGTTACATGTAGTTAATGATGCAGGAATAGTGTTGTTACATGTAGTTAATGATGCATGAATAGTGTTGTTACATGTAGTTAATGATGCAGGAGTAGTGTTGTCACATGTAGTTAATGATGCAGGAATAGTGTTGTTACATGTAGTTAATGATGCAGGAATAGTGTTGTTACATGTAGTTAATGATGCAGGAATAGTGGTGTTACATGTCGTTAATGATGCAGGAATAGTGTTGTTACATGTAGTTAATGATGCAGGAATAGTGGTGTTACATGTTGTTAATGATGCAGGAATAGTGGTGTTACATGTAGTTAATGATGCAGGAATAGTGTTGTTACATGTAGTTAATGATGCAGGAATAGTGGTGTTACATGTCGTTAATGATGCAGGAATAGTGTTGTTACATGTAGTTAATGATGCAGGAATAGTGGTGTTACATGTAGTTAATGATGCAGGAATAGTGTTGTTACATGTAGTTAATGATGCAGGAATAGTGTTGTTACATGTAGTTAATGATGCAGGAATAGTGGTGTTACATGTCGTTAATGATGCAGGAATAGTGTTGTTACATGTAGTTAATGATGCAGGAATAATGTCATTACATGTAGTTAATGATGCAGGAATAGTGCTGTTACATGTAGTTAGAATAGTGTTGTTACATGTAGTTAATGATGCAGGAATAGTGTTGTTACATGTAGTTAATGATGCAGGAATAGTGTTGTTACATGTAGTTAGAATAGTGTTGTTACATGTAGTTAATGATGCAGGAATAGTTCTGTTACATGTAGTTAGAATAGTGTTGTTACATGTCGTTAATGATGCAGGAATAGTGTTGTTACATGTAGTTAATGATGCAGGAATAGTGTTGTAACATGTAGTTAATGATGCAGGAATAGTGTTGTTACATGTAGTTAATGATGCAGGAATAGTGGTGTTACATGTAGTTAATGATGCAGGAATAGTGTTGTTACATGTAGTTAATGATGCGGGAATAGTGTTGTTACATGTAGTTAATGATGCAGGAATAGTGGTGTTACATGTCGTTAATGATGCAGGAATAGTGGTGTTACATGTAGTTAATGATGCAGGAATAGTGGTGTTACATGTAGTTAATGATGCAGGAATAGTGTTGTTACATGTAGTTAATGATGCAGGAATAGTGGTGTTACATGTCTTTAATGATGCAGGAATAGTGTTGTTACATGTAGTTAATGATGCAGGAATAGTGGTGTTACATGTAGTTAATGATGCAGGAATAGTGGTGTTACATGTAGTTAATGATGCAGGAATAGTGTTGTTACATGTAGTTAATGATGCAGGAATAGTGGTGTTACATGTAGTTAATGATGCAGGAATAGTGGTGTTACATGTAGTTAATGATGCAGGAATAGTGGTGTTACATGTAGTTAATGATGCAGGAATAGTGGTGTTACATGTCGTTAATGATGCAGGAATAGTGTTGTTACATGTAGTTAATGATGCAGGAATAATGTCATTACATGTAGTTAATGATGCAGGAATAGTGATGTTACATGTAGTTAGAATAGTGTTGTTACATGTAGTTAATGATGCAGGAATAGTGTTGTTACATGTAGTTAGAATAGTGTTGTTACATGTAGTTAATGATGCAGGAATAGTGTTGTTACATGTAGTTAATGATGCAGGAATAGTGTTGTTACATGTAGTTAATGATGCAGGAATAGTGTTCTTACATGTAGTTAATGATGCAGGAATAGTGTTGTTACATGTAGTTAGAATAGTGTTGTTACATGTAGTTAATGATGCAGGAATAGTGTTCTTACATGTAGTTAATGATGCAGGAATAGTGTTCTTACATGTAGTTAATGATGCAGGAATAGTGGTGTTACATGTCGTTAATGATGCAGGAATAGTGTTGTTACATGTAGTTAATGATGCAGGAATAATGTCATTACATGTAGTTAATGATGCAGGAATAGTGTTGTTACATGTAGTTAGAATAGTGTTGTTACATGTAGTTAATGATGCAGGAATGGTGTTGTTACATGTAGTTAATGATGCAGGAATAGTGTTGTTACATGTAGTTAGAATAGTGTTGTTACATGTAGTTAATGATGCAAGAATAGTGTTGTTACATGTAGTTAATGATGCAGGAATAGTGTTGTTACATGTAGTTAATGATGCAGGAATAGTGTTCTTACATGTAGTTAGAATAGTGTTGTTACATGTAGTTAATGATGCAGGAATAGTGTTCTTACATGTAGTTAATGATGCAGGAATAGTGCTGTTACATGTAGTTAATGATGCAGGAATAGTGTTGTCACATGTAGTTGATGATGCAGGAATAGTGTTGTTACATGTAGTTAATGATGCAGGAATAGTGGTGTTACATGTGGTTAGAATAGTGTTGTTACATGTAGTTAATGATGCAGGAATAGTGTTGTTACATGTAGTTAATGATGCAGGAATAGTGTTGTTACATGTAGTTAGAATAGTGTTGTTACATGTAGTTAATGATGCAGGAATAGTGTTGTTACATGTAGTTAATGATGCAGGAATAGTGTTGTTACATGTAGTTAGAATAGTGTTGTTACATGTAGTTAATGATGCAGGAATAGTGTTGTTACATGTAGTTAATGATGCAGGAATAGTGTTGTTACATGTAGTTAATGATGCAGGAATAGTGTTCTTACATGTAGTTAATGATGCAGGAATAGTGTTGTTACATGTAGTTAGAATAGTGTTGTTACATGTAGTTAATGATGCAGGAATAGTGTTCTTACATGTAGTTAATGATGCAGGAATAGTGTTGTTACATGTAGTTAGAATAGTGTTGTTACATGTAGTTAATGATGCAGGAATAGTGTTCTTACATGTAGTTAATGATGCAGGAATAGTGTTGTAACATGTAGTTAATGATGCAGGAATAGTGTTCTTACATGTAGTTAATGATGCAGGAATAGTGTTGTTACATGTAGTTAGAATAGTGTTGTTACATGTAGTTAATGATGCAGGAATAGTGTTCTTACATGTAGTTAATGATGCAGGAATAGTGTTGTAACATGTAGTTGATGATGCAGGAATAGTGTTGTCACATGTAGTTAATGATGCGGGAATAGTGTTGTTACATGTAGTTAATGATGCAGGAATAGTGTTGTTACATGTAGTTAATGATGCAGGAATAGTGTTGTTACATGTAGTTAATGATGCAGGAATAGTGTTCTTACATGTAGTTAATGATGCAGGAATAGTGTTGTTACATGTAGTTAATGATGCAGGAATAGTGGTGTTACATGTAGTTAATGATGCAGGAATAGTGTTGTTACATGTAGTTAATGATGCAGGAATAGTGTTGTTACATGTAGTTAATGATGCAGGAATAGTGTTGTTACATGTAGTTAATGATGCAGGAATAGTGTTCTTACATGTAGTTAATGATGCAGGAATAGTGTTGTTACATGTAGTTAATGATGCAGGAATAGTGGTGTTACATGTAGTTAATGATGCAGGAATAGTGTTCTTACATGTAGTTAATGATGCAGGAATAGTGTTCTTACATGTAGTTAATGATGCAGGAATAGTGGTGTTACATGTAGTTAATGATGCAGGAATAGTGTTGTTACATGTAGTTAATGATGCAGGAATAGTGGTGTTACATGTAGTTAATGATGCAGGAATAGTGTTCTTACATGTAGTTAATGATGCAGGAATAGTGTTGTTACATGTAGTTAATGATGCAGGAATAGTGGTGTTACATGTAGTTAATGATGCAGGAATAGTGTTCTTACATGTAGTTAATGATGCAGGAATAGTGTTCTTACATGTAGTTAATGATGCAGGAATAGTGGTGTTACATGTAGTTAATGATGCAGGAATAGTGTTCTTACATGTAGTTAATGATGCAGGAATAGTGTTCTTACATGTAGTTAATGATGATTTAGCTAATGATGATTAAATGATGCATTGCTGCTGCAGACGATCATGCTTGTACAGATAATTTCCGACTACCCTATATAAATACATATCCTCTTCAAGTATGAATTATGAATGAAAGTTAAAAATGTTCGCGTATATTTACATGAATTTATCGCTGTCAATCTTTACAAAATCATTTCTGTAAATATGCTCATTTAATAAGCAAACATGTAAAGTGCCCTATATCACGCAAGTTAAAAAATATTGTTTTACTTTCAAAATAAATGGTCGAGTTTCAAATTAATTAGATTGCAGTGCACAAACACAAACAAGTGATATGGCACGAACAGGAATGAACTCTGACGGCCATCCTCCATTTAGCAGAAGTACTTGTTCAATTACCTTCATGTTATGGTCCCCATCCTAAATTATACAGGATTTACTCTAGAATAATGCATAATACTGGAAATGCTATATTTGATTTATATATTAAATTGAAACAAAAGTTTTTTAATCCTTGCACATGCATGTCGACACAGTGCATACAGTTTGTGAAAAAGTGACCTAAACGCCAAAGTTGAAGGTAAACATTATAAGGTTATCTGCCCTTTAGTTGGAGAGTCAAGGTCACATCCACATCTGCTTTGTCACATTGCGATGTACCACCCTAGATACAACTAACAAAGTTTGAAAGGCATAGTGCATACAGTTTGCGCATAAAAGTTGAAAGTAAAATTATTAACTAATCTGCCCTTTGCTTGGAGGGTCAAGGTCACTTCCACATTTGCTTTGTCACTTTGTAATGTACCACTCAAGATACAATTATAAGCAAAGTTTAAAAGGTCTAGTGCAAAGTTTGTGAAAAAGTGACCTAAATGTAAAAGTTAAACCTAACAAGAGGTCAATGACCTTGAAGCTCTACTGATTGATTTTGATTTCAGGAAGTAGTCGCTACAGACTTGTTTTTTGAAAAATTATTTTTATCCGTGCCACGGCCATCTTGAATTTCCGGCCGACCTGAAATTTTGCTAGGATCAATTAGACATCAAGAGCAACATTCCTGTGAATTTCATGAAAATCCGCCAAGTAGTTTCAAAGGAGTAGTCGCTACAAGTTTTTACTATATAACTCTATGTAAACAAAGATGGCCGCTGGCAGCCATGTTTAACGTTGAATCAAAACAATTTTTGACAAGGACCAACATCATATCATGCTGACCATTTTAGAAAAAGTCCCATATCAATATCACTTATAGTTTTCAAGAAGTAGTCGCTACAAACTTGTATTTTGAAAAATTATTTTTAGCCGTGCCACGGCCATCTTGAATTTCCGGCCGACCTGAAATTTTGCTAGGATCAATTAGACATCAAGAGCAACATTCCTGTGAATTTCATGAAAATCCGCCAAGTAGTTTCAAAGGAGTAGTCGCTACAAGTTTTTACTATATAACTCTATGTAAACAAAGATGGCCGCTGGCAGCCATGTTTAACGTTGAATCAAAACAATTTTTGACAAGGACCAACATCATATCATGCTGACCATTTTAGAAAAAGTCCCATATCAATATCACTTATAGTTTTCAAGAAGTAGTCGCTACAAACTTGTATTTTGAAAAATTATTTTTAGCCGTGGCAACCATCTTGAATTTCCGGCCGACCTGAAATTTTGCTAGGATCAATAAGACATCAATAGCAACATTCCTGTGAAGTTTCAGGAAAATCCGTCAAGTAGTTTCAGAGGAATAGTCGCTACAAGTTTTCATATATAACTCTATGTAAACAACGATGGCCACGGACAGCCATGTTTAACATCAAATCAAAACGATTTTTGACAAGGACTAACATCATGTCATGCTGATCATTTTACAAAAAGTCCCATATCAATATCACTTATAGTTTTCAAGAAGTAGTCGCTACAAACTTGTATTTTGAAAATCTATTTTTAGCCATGGCAGCCATCTTGAACTTCCGGCCGACCTGAAATTTTGCTAGGATCAATAAGACATCAAGAGCAACATTCCTGTGAAGTTTCATGAAAATCCGTCAAGTAGTTTCAGATGAGTAGTCGCTACAAGTTTTCATCATATAACTCTATGTAAACAAAGATGGCCACTGGCAGCCATGTTTAACGTCGAATCAAAATAATGTTTGACTCTGATAACCATCATGTCATGCTGATCATTTTAGAAAAAGTCCCATATCAATATCACTTATAGTTTTCAAGACGTAGTCGCTACAAACTTCTTTTTTAACAAGAGGTCAATGACCTTGAAGCTCTACTGATAGACCTGTGAAGTTTTATGGAAATAGTTTCAGAGAAGTAGTCGCCACAAGTTTTTCCTATTATCACTCTATCTAAAATAAGATGGTCGCAGGCATCCATGTTTGACATAGAATCAATGAATTTTGTTTAGGACCAACTACATGTCATGCCAGTCATTTTAGTAAAGGTTCCTAATCAATACCACATGTTTTTTGTTAAGTAGTTGCCACAAATGAGCATTTAAGCTGTGGCAGCCACCTTGAATTTTGGGCAACCTGATTTTTACTTAATGGAACTAACTGGACATCAAAACCAACATCCTGTAAATAAATTTATAAAAGTCATTTTGGTAAAGGTACCAAACTGCTTAAGGTTTTAGAGAAGTAGTTGCCACAAAATTGTATTTAATAAATCTATTTTTAGACATGCTGGCCATCTTTAATTTTAGGCCAACCTGATTTTTACTTAGGACCAACTAGACATCAAGAGCAATATTCCTATATTCCTAAATATTATGATTTATTATGCAATATTTTAATATCATTCCATTTGATCCTACTCTAAAGAATATATTTTTTTCCAGCTTATAAAAATGTCATAATGTTACCAAAAAGTTTAATTATAAAACTATATCAATTAAATCCCTTACAACATCAACCTTAGTATATCCTCCTTTTTCTGCTCCAAATTACACTGTGTAACAGAAATGGAATGGTCTGTATTCAGAAATATAGCAGGTGTGTGACCAGGTCAAACACAGTTCATGTTATGCAATTTCTCCTGAGAATTATGTTACTATATCAGTAGATTTGCTCTTGTCTGAGGTCATAGGTGAAAAATCAGAATTAAAATAAAATCTTAAAATCCTACAATTTGTTTTCAGTCTTTTTCTGAGAGTCAAAATACAAAAGAAACTAAATCCTTACCCTTCTATGAATGTATAATGGACTGTCCTTTTAATTTGGACCAGTCCATTTGTAGTACAAAGGGGTGTTTGGATCAATTGACTGATGAGAACCAAGACAGTTAAACCCTGATCAGCCTGCACGATGTCGTGCCAGTCATTTTGCTAAAGGTTCCAAATCAACATCACTTATGCTTTTTGAGAAGTAGTCACCTCAAAATCGCATTTTTTAAATCTATTTTTAACCATTGCGGCCATCTTGAATTTCCGGCCGACCTGAAATTTTGCGAGGATCAATTACACATCAAGAGCAACATTCCTGTGAAGTTTCATGAAAATCCGTCAAGTAGTTTCAGAGGAGTAGTCGCTACAAGTTTTCATTATATAAGTCTATGTAAACAAAGATGGTCACTGACGGCCATGTTTAACGTCAAATCAAAATAGTTTTTGACAAGGATCAACATCATGTCATACTGATCATTTTAGAAAAAGTCCCATATCAATATCACTTATAGTTTTCAAGAAGTAGTCGCTACAAACTTGTATTTTGAAAACCTATTTTTAGCCATGGCGGCCATCTTGAATTTCCGGCCAATCTGAAATTTTGCTAGGATCAATAAGACATCAAGAGCAACATTCCTGTGAAGTTTCATGAAAATCCGTCAAGTAGTTACAGAGGAGTAGTCGCTACAAATTTTTACTAAGCAACTCTATGTAAACAAAGATGGCCATGGCAGCCATGTTTAACGTCGAATCAAAATGATTTTCTATAAGGACCAACATCATGTCATGCTGATCATGTTAGAAAAAGTCCCATATCAATATCACTTAGAGTTTTCAAGAAGTAGTCGCTACAAACTTGTTTTTTAAAAATCTCTTTTTAGATTTGGCGGCCATCTTGGATTTCACATCAACATGAATTTTTGCTAGGATCAACTAGACTCCATGGGCAACATTTCTGTAAAGTTTCATGAAAATCTATTCAGTAGTTTCAGAGGAGTAGTCGCTACAAAAAAAAAGTTAACGGACGGACGGACGACGGACGCCGCACCACGGCATAAGCTCTGCTGATTTTTAGCTGTGGCGGCCATCTTGAATTTCTGGCCGACCTGAAATTTTGCTAGGATCAATTAGACATTAAGAGCAACATTCCTGTAAAGTTTCATGAAAATCCGCCAAGTAGTTTTAAAGGAGTAGTCGCTACAAGTTTTTACTATATAACTCTATGTAAACAAAGATGGCCACTGGCAGCCATGTTTAACGTTGAATCAAAACAATTTTTGACAAGGACCAACATCATATCATGCTGATCATTTTAGAAAATGTCCCATATCAATATCACTTATAGTTTTCAAGAAGTAGTCGCTACAATCTATGTAAACAAAGATGGCCACTGGCAGCCATGTTTAACGTCGAATCAAAATAATGTTTGACTCTGATAAGCATCATGTCATGCTGATCATTTTACAAAAAGTCCCATATCAATATCACTTATAGTTTTCAAGAAGTAGTCGCTACAAACTTGTATTTTGAAAAACTATTTTTAGCCATGGCAGCCATCTTGAACTTCCGGCCGACCTGAAATTTTGCTAGGATCAATAAGACATCAAGAGCAACATTCCTGTGAAGTTTCATGAAAATCCGTCAAGTAGTTTCAGATGAGTAGTCGCTACAAGTTTTCATCATATAACTCTATGTAAACAAAGATGGCCACTGGCAGCCATGTTTAACGTCGAATCAAAATAATGTTTGACTCTGATAACCATCATGTCATGCTGATCATTTTAGAAAAAGTCCCATATCAATATCACTTATAGTTTTCAAGACGTAGTCGCTACAAACTTCTTTTTTAACAAGAGGTCAATGACCTTGAAGCTCTACTGATAGACCTGTGAAGTTTTATGGAAATAGTTTCAGAGAAATAGTCGCCACAAGTTTTTCCTATTATCACTCTATCTTAAAAAAGATGGTCGCAGGCATCCATGTTTGACATAGAATCAATGAATTTTGTTTAGGACCAACTACATGTCATGCCAGTCATTTTAGTAAAGGTTCCTAATCAATACCACATGTTTTTTGTTAAGTAGTTGCCACAAATGAGCATTTAAGCTGTGGCAGCCACCTTGAATTTTGGGCAACCTGATTTTTACTTAATGGAACTAACTGGACATCAAAACCAACATCCTGTAAATAAATTTATAAAAGTCATTTTGGTAAAGGTACCAAACTGCTTAAGGTTTTAGAGAAGTAGTTGCCACAAAATTGTATTTAATAAATCTATTTTTAGACATGCTGGCCATCTTTAATTTTAGGCCAACCTGATTTTTACTTAGGACCAACTAGACATCAAGAGCAATATTCCTATATTCCTAAATATTATGATTTATTATGCAATATTTTAATATCATTCCATTTGATCCTACTCTAAAGAATATATTTTTTTCCAGCTTATAAAAATGTCATAATGTTACCAAAAAGTTTAATTATAAAACTATATCAATTAAATCCCTTACAACATCAACCTTAGTATATCCTCCTTTTTCTGCTCCAAATTACACTGTATAACAGAAATGGAATGGTCTGTATTCAGAAATATAGCAGGTGTGTGACCAGGTCAAACACAGTTCATGTTATGCAATTTCTCCTGAGAATTATGTTACTATATCAGTAGATTTGCTCTTGTCTGAGGTCATAGGTGAAAAATCAGAATTAGAATAAAATCTTAAAATCCTACAATTTGTTTTCAGTCTTTCTCTGAGAGTCAAAATACAAAAGAAACTAAATCCTTACCCTTCTATGAATGTATAATGGACTGTCCTTTTAATTTGGACCAGTCCATTTGTAGTACAAAGGGGTGTTTGGATCAAATGACTGATGAGAACCAAGACAGTTAAACCCTGATCAGCCTGCAAGATGTCGTGCCAGTCATTTTGCTAAAGGTTCCAAATCAACATCACTTATGCTTTTTGAGAAGTAGTCACCTCAAAATCGCATTTTTTAAATCTATTTTTAACCATTGCGGCCATCTTGAATTTCCGGCCGACCTGAAATTTTGCGAGGATCAATTACACATCGAAAGCAACATTCCTGTGAAGTTTCATGAAAATCCGTCAAGTAGTTTCAGAGGAGTAGTCGCTACAAGTTTTCATTATATAAGTCTATGTAAACAAAGATGGTCACTGACGGCCATGTTTAACGTCAAATCAAAATAGTTTTTGACAAGGATCAACATCATGTCATACTGATCATTTTAGAAAAAGTCCCATATCAATATCACTTATAGTTTTCAAGAAGTAGTCGCTACAAACTTGTATTTTGAAAACCTATTTTTAGCCATGGCGGCCATCTTGAATTTCCGGCCGATCTGAAATTTTGCTAGGATCAATAAGACATCAAGAGCAACATTCCTGTGAAGTTTCATGAAAATCCGTCAAGTAGTTACAGAGGAGTAGTCGCTACAAATTTTTACTAAGCAACTCTATGTAAACAAAGATGGCCATGGCAGCCATGTTTAACGTCGAATCAAAATGATTTTCTATAAGGACCAACATCATGTCATGCTGATCATGTTAGAAAAAGTCCCATATCAATATCACTTAGAGTTTTCAAGAAGTAGTCGCTACAAACTTGTTTTTTAAAAATCTCTTTTTAGATTTGGCGGCCATCTTGGATTTCACATCAACATGAATTTTTGCTAGGATCAACTAGACTCCATGGGCAACATTTCTGTAAAGTTTCATGAAAATCTATTCAGTAGTTTCAGAGGAGTAGTCGCTACAAAAAAAAAGTTAACGGACGGACGGACGACGGACGCCGCACCACGGCATAAGCTCTGCTGATTTTTAGCTGTGGCGGCCATCTTGAATTTCTGGCCGACCTGATATTTTGCTAGGATCAATTAGACATTAAGAGCAACATTCCTGTAAAGTTTCATGAAAATCCGCCAAGTAGTTTTAAAGGAGTAGTCGCTACAAGTTTTTACTATATAACTCTATGTAAACAAAGATGGCCGCTGGCAGCCATGTTTAACGTTGAATCAAAACAATTTTTGACAAGGACCAACATCATATCATGCTGATCATTTAAGAAAATGTCCCATATCAATATCACTTATAGTTTTCAAGAAGTAGTCGCTACAAACTTCTTTTTTAAAAATCTATTTTTAGCTGTGGTGGCCATCTTGAATTTCTGGCCGACCTGAAATTTTGCTACGATCAATTAGACATTAAGAGCAACATTCCTGTAAAGTTTCATGAAAATCCGCCAAGTAGTTTCAAAGGAGTAGTCGCTACAAGTTTTTACTATATAACTCTATGTAAACAAAGATGGCCGCTGACAGCCATGTTTAACGTTGAATCAAAACAATTTTTGACAAGGACCAACATCATATCATGCTGATCATTTTAGAAAAAGTCCCATATCAATATCACTTATAGTTTTCAAGAAGTAGTCGCTACAATCTTGTATTTTGAAAATTTATTTTTAGCCGTGGCGGCCATCTTGAATTTCCGGCCGACCTGAAATTTTGCTAGGATCAATTAGACATCAAGAGCAACATTCCTGTGATGTTTCATGAAAATCCGTCAAGTAGTTTCAGAGGAGTAGTCGCTACAAGTTTTCATCATATAACTCTATGTAAACAAAGATGGCCACTGGCAGCCATGTTTAACGTCGAATCAAAATAATGTTTGACTCTGATAAGCATCATGTCATGCTGATCATTTTAGAAAAAGTCCCATATCAATATCACTTATAGTTTTCAAGACGTAGTCGCTACAAACTTCTTTTTTAAAAATCTATTTTTAGCTGTGGCGGCCATCTTGAATTTCTGGCCGACCTGAAATTTTGCTAGGATCAATTAGACATTAAGAGCAACATTCCTGTAACGTTTCATGAAAGTCCGCCAAGTAGTTTCAAAGGAGTAGTCGCTACAATTTTTTACTATATAACTCTATGTAAACAAAGATGGCCGCTGGCAGACATGTTTAACGTTGAATCAAAACAATTTTTGACAAGGACCAACATCATATCATGCTGATCATTTTAGAAAAAGTCCCATATCAATATCACTTACAGTTTTCAAGAAGTAGTCGCTACAAACTTGTATTTTGAAAATTTATTTTTAGCCGTGGCGGCCATCTTGAATTTCCGAAATTTTGCTAGGATCAATTAGACATCAAGAGCAACATTCCTGTGAAGTTTCATGAAAATCCGTCAAGTAGTTTCAGAGGAGTAGTCGCTACAAGTTTTCATTATATAACTCTATGTAAACAAAGATGGCCGCTGGCATCCATGTTTAACGTCGAATCAAAACGATTTTCGACAAGGACCAACATCATGTCATGCTGATCATTTTAGAAAAAGTCCCATATCAATATCACTTATAGTTTTCAAGAAGTAGTCGCTACAAACTTGTTTTTTAAAAACCTATTTTTAGATCTGGCGGCCATCTTGGATTTCACATCAACATGAATTTTTGCTAGGATCAACTAGACTTCATGGGCAACATTTCTGTAAAGTTTCATGAAAATCCATTCAGTAGTTTCAGAGGAGTAGTCGCTACAAAAAAAAGTTTACGGACAGACAGACGGACGCCGCACCACGGCATAAGCTCTGCTGATCTCTGATCAGTCGAGCTAAAAATTATTAAAGGGAATGTAGCGACACAGCCAAACAAGCTCTGTTATTGGGAGTTCTGACAAACTTGGAAAAAGGTGAAAGAATTATCAAAATCGGACGATAAACAAAAAAGATATGACCATTTAAAGGTTGTTCTAAAACGAATATGGGAGCCGCCATTTTTAGAACTATGACATCATAGTTCCATATTACCATATATGGAATATTGATAAATATCATTTAAAACGAAGAAAATCACTGCAAATGAATGATTGTTTTTACTGGTCATATAAAGCATTATTGCCATTAAGTATTACATATTTTTCATACAGTTGTTGTCATTTTTTCCCTACAAATCAGTAAATTTTCATATTTATAAATATTCCATATATGGTCATTTAGAACCGTGATGTCGTAGCTCTCAAAATGGCCGCTTCCATATCCGTTTTAACAGAAACTTCAAATGATCATATCTTCTTTGTTTATCATCCGATTTTGTTAATTCTTTCACCCTTATTCAAGTAAATTGCAGAACTCTCAATAATACAGATGGTTTGGCTGTGTCGCTACATTCCCTTTAAGTTATCAGCCCTTTGCTTGGAGCGTCAAGGTCACTTGTACATTTGCTTTGTCACTTTGCGATGTACTACCCAAGATATAACTTTAAGCAAAGTTTGAAAGGTCTAGTGTATACTGTTTGTGAGAAAATGACCTAAACGCAAAAATTGAATGTTGACGCTTCCCCACCCCGGAAAAGAAACACCTGTCTCTTTTTTTCTTCGAAAAGGCGAGACAATAAAATTCGGTCTACATTGCATCTATGTCTTATACTGTTGTAATACTACCATTGTACATGAAACAGTGCTACTATTGCTACAGCAGTCTCTTATTACAGATTGCAGAGCGCATTGCCTCTCAGTATTATTGCATGTTGCTGTGTATGCCCTTCTCAGTGTTATTGCAAATATGTATTACATGACAAGAAAAGGTGCTACATTGAATCTAGGCGTTGTTTAAATATTTATAACCATTTTATTACAGGTAACTGTGCTGTTTTAAGTATTAATAATATTGCAATCATTTATAATCATAAAACAGTACTAGTTACCCTGCATCTAAGTATTACTACATTGCTGCATTACATGTGCATATTGCATCTAAAGACTTATGGCAGTCATTCATTACATGGCAGTCATTCATTACATGTAGCAGTCATTCATTACATGTAGCAGTCATTCATTACATGAGGCAGTCATTCATTACATGTAGCAGTCATTCATTACATGTAGCAGTCATTCATTACATGGCAGTCATTCATTACATGGCAGTCATTCATTACATGTAGCAGTCATTCATTACATGGCAGTCATTCATTACATGTAGCAGTCATTCATTACATGGCAGTCATTCATTACATGTAGCAGTCATTCATTACATGAGGCAGTCATTCATTACATGAGGCAGTCATTCATTACATGAGGCAGTCATTCATTACATGTAGCAGTCATTCATTACATGGCAGTCAGCAGTCATTCATTACATGTAGCAGTCATTCATTACATGGCAGTCATTCATTACATGTAGCAGTCATTCATTACATGGCAGTCATTAATTACATGTAGCAGTCATTCATTACATGTAGCAGTCATTCATTACATGAGGCAGTCATTCATTACATGAGGCAGTCATTCATTACATGAGGCAGTCATTCATTACATGTAGCAGTCATTCATTACATGGCAGTCATTCATTACATGGCAGTCATTCATTACATGTAGCAGTCATTCATTACATGGCAGTCATTCATTACATGGCAGTCATTCATTACATGTAGCAGTCATTCATTACATGGCAGTCATTCATTACATGTAGCAGTCATTCATTACATGTCAGTCAGTCATTCATTACATGTAGCAGTCATTCATTACATGTAGCAGTCATTCATTACATGAGGCAGTCATTCATTACATGTAGCAGTCATTCATTACATGGCAGTCATTCATTACATGTAGCAGTCATTCATTACATGTAGCAGTCATTCATTACATGTAGCAGTCATTCATTACATGAGGCAGTCATTCATTACATGAGGCAGTCATTCATTACATGTAGCAGCGATTCTAAGTCCTGAAAGTAATCATTACTTACATGTAAAAATCATGCATTATATATATACATATATAAACAGTATCATCATGGCGATACACAAATGTAACGCAACTCAATACTTACTTGATAAAATAGGAACTATTTTAATTCTTAATATTCTTAATATGAAATCCCAAGATAACTACTTTGTTGTGTTTGTATGTAATTTTTTTGTCTTTCCCATCTAGCACTGTGCAATGTTTTACTAATTCTTGGACATTTCTTGGTACATATGTGTCTTACTTTACCTTACCAAACCCTTCATTACGTCTTTTTTTAATTCTACTTTTACATTTGATACATATGACTAACTTAGAATATAGAAACTTTATGAAGAGAATATGGAACTGTCTAAAACCAATTACTAACAGGATTATACAAACATATCACAGCCATTTTATGAGTTGTAAAAATGTCAATAACGTATTTAAACTAATTGTTAAGGTGACATTTCTTACCTTCGCAGGTATTGAGTCTAAGTGAGTAACGGTATTATTAACCCTTAGCCCGCTAAGGACGACTATAATAGCCTTTGCGTCCATTGTAAACCCAGACCAGCCTGCGAGTAACTCCAGCAATGTTCAGCTGGTATTAGGGGGCTTGCACTTGCAGTCCAACCTTAAGCTTGAAACTGTATATAACTTTGGCTGTACTCGAACAGCCCCAGAACGAGGCACACGGTAGGCCCCCATCAGGAAGCGGTACCAGCGCATGGCAAATGGTAGGCCCCAGAAGAAAGCGGTACCAGGAATGCCCAGCAGGCGTCGGAAGGTATGCCCAGCAAGAGACAGTACCCAGCAGGTCCTGGTAAGAAGCATCAGGTAGGCCCAGCAGGGGGCGGTACCTGGTAAGCCCCAGTACCAGGTGGCAAGGAGGCCCAGCAAGAGGCAGCAGGTAGGCCCAGCAGGAGGCGGTACCTGGTAGGCCCAATACTGGGGTGCTTGCAAGGTGCAAACTGAATAAGAAGTATGTCATTTGCAATAGGCGATAACTGTCTGAATCGGCTCCATTCTACAGCTTTTTGGGGGCGCATATGTAACCGGAGTTACATAGCAGCCAAAGTATGGACAATGCTTGTGCAGCCCTGGATTGCAGCCCTTGGAGGTGGTGGGGCGGATGGCGGATAGCGTTTCGTTGTAACAAAGATGTCTCCGACTCCAGATAAATGCCAAGTATCAGAAAGAGGCTGATGACGTATTCATGGTATAGGTTTACATTCCAAAGAGTGCTTTGAGGTTCGACTAGGGTCCTGTAATTATTTGGCCCTTTAAAACTATGGTTATAATAATAACCTCCACTTTAAAGAGCTCAAATGGACAGGAAAGACAAGAAATAATATGTTCTGATACTATTTATTATTACAAAATAATAATTACTTTGGTATTAGGGGGCTTGCACTTGCAGTCCAACCTTAAGCTTGAAACTGTATATAACTTTGGCTGTACTCGAACAGCCCCAGAACGAGGCACACGGTAGGCCCCCATCAGGAAGCGGTACCAGCACATGGCAAATGGTAGGCCCCAGAAGGAAGCGGTACCAGGAATGCCCAACAGGAGTCGGAAGGTATGCCCAGCAAGAGACAGTACCCAGCAGGTCCTGGTAAGAAGCATCAGGTAGGCCCAGCAGGGGGCGGTACCTGGTAAGCCCCAGTACCAGGTGGCAAGGAGGCCCAGCAAGAGGCAGCAGGTAGGCCCAGCAGGAGGCGGTACCTGGTAGGCCCAATACTGGGGTGCTTGCAAGGTGCAAACTGAATAAGAAGTATGTCATTTGCAATAGGCGATAACTGTCTGAATCGGCTCCATTCTACAGCTTTTTGGGGGCGCATATGTAACCGGAGTTACATAGCAGCCAAAACGAGCGAAGTAAGGAAGGACTGAGCGAAGAGCCCCCAAAATGTGGTCGTGGTTATCCCCCAGGAACTGCAATCCGAAATAAATCACCAGAATATGACAACAGAGAAATGGAACAAACAACGATCCTGCATGATTAACATTGATTATGATAAGATAGAATACTCTTACCCTAATTCTTGGAAACATTGTAAAATTAGCCTCCCCTGAACAGCTTAATGTATATGTAAATACTTTAACATATACATAATACAGATTAAATAGAGAGTACATACATGTAATGTACCAAGGACAGCAGAACATGTGGGTAAAATACTAATTTAAAAAGTACGTTCCAGCTGGTCAACACATACAGCTAGACTACATGTATATAATAGGCATATATATGTATATAGATGGAAAATGATATTGTTTAATCGTAACATGTGTGCCCAATAAATGTTTTCGCAATCGGAATGTATTATATACGTACGTAATGTTGTATCATGATTAAACATAAAAGTACATAGCAAAGATTAACTCCAGTTGCTGTGACAAAAGGCATCCACTAATCACACAAAACGAACTTAATGTCTCAGATGATGATGCAGATAATATGTAACCTCCCTTGGACGATACCCGAATGATGACATTGCCGTGACTTAAACACATACTTAACAATGGCCACGAAAAAGCTGTACTACGAACACTCGTACTGCTTGTATGGAGAAATACGCATCAAGAACACCCATATTTCTCAAACGTAACACGATTCCATTTACAGATGAAACTAAAACTGGAAGTGTAAACACAGCGTTACTATTTAACTACCATACATTTAACTAATTTACCCTAACAACGCCCATAATAAAGATATACTATGAACACTCGTATAACTTTATATAAGCCGACTAAATACGGAATACTAAGAACACTCGTAATTCCGAAGATATGCATATAAGCAGTATATGACTAATAATGACAATACATGTACGATAAGGTTACGTATAAGTAGATGAACGCGCATACCGCTTCCAAGAACTCGCCTGATCACTTAATGCTGTGTAGACTTCGACACATCTTTATCTGCGCCTGGCCTATCGCCTCTGCATCTGTTTTTATATAGCGCAAGTAGCAGTCTGATGACCATCTCCCCATTGTTTTGATTAGATGATCAGGTATGCCAACCTTAGCGGCTGTGGTCGCTGAACCAATGCGAAAACTGTGACCCGAATACATTGTTGAATTCATCCCCAACTGATCCAATATAGATTTGATGCTAGAGAGGAAATATTCCCTGGTCAGCGCCGTACCTAGAGAAGTTAGAAAAAGTGGGTCTCTAGGTGAAGCTCCGGTCTTCAAACGCAAGTGCACGTATGTGTCCATAAATTGCACAGGGCATTCTGCTGTATGAATGGCACTGGTGATAACATGAACACCTTTACGGAAGATATCCGTCTTCGAGTTCTTTAAAGTAACAATGTACTTAGATCTGTCTTTGTCAAACTCAACGTCTTCAAGACACAAGTGTATAGATGCATCAAAATTGCTGTCTACAATTGTAAATTCGCCACAGCGCATAAACCCAAAGAACGCCATGGTGCAGGCAGCAGCTACCATAAGACTATTATAACTCCCAAGTGCATCCTTCTTTAAGTGTTTAATAATATCCTGTAAAATTCCAAATGTTATTGGTAATCGTTGTTTACTGGTATTGCATTGAGATTTCTTAAGACCTCTTAACACCACCTGCAAACGGGATAGGATGGACGGCGTAGTTAGCGGTGTAGGTACTTTATATTTCAAATAGAAATGACGAATGCCTGACAAATATTGTTTTATAGTATCATGTCTCAAACCCTTGTTTGAACAGTAAGCAACAAAATAGACCAGTATCTCTTCATTGATCTGTGGTGGATATGAACTACTGTCTGACCACAGGGAATGTTGTTCCATAAACTGCGTAAAAGTTTTAAAAGCTGTTCTATACAGATTCACAGTACCTTCTGACAGCGATGCGGACCATAGCGTATCTACTGTGCTATCTAAATAAGATAGAGACTGTTGAGGTGTGGAACTTTCGTCGGTAGTAGATCTGCCTGAGGAGCTAATCTCCGGAATCTTCCAATCTGTAAACGAGATAAATTGTCGCTTATAGAATTTTGCTTTCCAGGTATGTGTAAAGCATGAATTAAAAAGTTACCTTCAGCTGCGCATAATGTAAGTCTACGCATAAGTTTCATGATCAAAGGCGATTTGCTGCGCCCTTTTGAAATTATAGCAACCGTTGCTGTGTTATCACAATGAAACACGATACGCTTACTGGCCCATGATTTATGCCACGCAACGACGCTAGTTACAATAGGCACTAATTCCATAAACGCAATCGACATGGTAGGATCACCTAACTTTGGGAGATCTGTTGGCCAGGGTACTGAGAACCAACTTCCTTGAAAATATCCGCCATAGCCATGTGTACCACTCGCGTCAGTGTATAGTTCAAAATTTGCTGCGTCAGTCACATTATCGTCATAAAAGAAAGATTTCCCGTTCCAACTGTCTAAGAACCTGCGCCACATAGTCATGTCACTTATACAATCCTGCGTTAGTTTAATGTGATAATGAAGTTCTTTGACAGACGATGCTATTGTCAGCAAGTAGGACACAAAACTACGACCGGGAACAATGACACGTGATGCGAAATTCAGGTGACCAAGTAAACATAAAAGTTGGCGTTTTGTAACTGATTTTTTGCCCAAACACTCATCCATGACTTGCTTTATCCGACATATCTTGTCAGCTGGAAGTGAAGCTTGCATGTTTTCTGAATCAAGCAAAATGCCTAAGAATATCATGGTAGTATCAGGTCCCAATGTTTTATCAGGGTGAATGGGAATGTTCAGTATCCCAAACACGTGTGTAAGGAAAGCCATAGCTCTATTACCATCATATGACGGAGAGACAATAGACAGGAAGTCATCCAGTAGGAACAGTAATTTCGGTATCTTGAAATTTGTAGTGGCTATCCAATGAATGGCTTCAGAAAGTAAAGTAAATATTTTTGGGCTACTCCTAGAGCCAAAGCAAAGTCTTGTAAAGAAGTAGTACTCTTCCTTCCAACAAACACCATGAAATTTCCACAACTTTGGGCTAATTGGTATCAGTTTGAAAGCGTCCACTATGTCCGTTTTACACATGATTGCCCCTTGACCATAGCTTTTAATGGAGGCAATTGCATCGTCCACGCGTACATATGAAACCGAGAATTCATGTTTATCAATTAGACTGTTAACACTAGCATGTTCCTCATTGTTGTGCGGCGCACTCAAGTCAACAATCAGTCTCTGCTTCTTTGAATATTTACTTTCAACCACACCCGAGGGACTTATTCTGTATATATCAAACGGTGGCGATTTATAAGGTCCGATAAGATAACCTTTCTTGAGTTCTTTCGTTAATAATTCTGTCACTATTTGAGGCTGATTTCTTGCTGATAGAAGATTTTTACAAAGATAACTTTCTGTTGGTAACTGTTGTATTCCCGTGTCAAAACCATGTCGTAAACCCTCAACCAGTCTATTCACAAATATTTTATCAGGATGATTGACAAGCTCTTTCTCTAATCTATCAATGTTTATAGGGGTTGAAGCTGCCGCTGGTTGTCAATGTTGTTTTCCTACCGCTGGTTTAGGAGGCATATGCTCACCCTTGGAACATTTGTAAGATGGGTGGTTAGCCTTGCAAATGGTGCAGATATGTAAAATATTAGCAAAATTGTTATGAGTAAGGCTACAACCATTAGAATTATAGTTGTTGCAGATTTCCTTCCCGTTATGGTGTTCTCTAGGTCTCCCTAGACGATCTGTGCGGTTTCGATTATAAGGCATAGTGGAAGTGGCAACTGGGCGTCTTCTCTGGAAGGTACCTGCACGATCCATGCTGAACCCATAATCTAAATCATTCCTTGCTTGCATAGCTGAGCAAAAGTTGGTGGTGTGACTGACCCCGAAGCAATTGTCACACGCAACTGTTTTCAAACCAGCAAATACATGTAAATACAACTTTGTATCGCAGGCGGACCAATCTACGGGAGTTTTTTGAATTTCGTACTGTTCAGCCTTCAGAGAAAAGGCTTTGTGGTACTCATAGAAATTAGTACCACCGTACTGTAAGTACATGTCATCGATAAGATCGCAGTATGCATCCATCTCCTTCCGCCGAAAAGGTTCTACCTCACACAGGACATTCTTAAATTTAGAAAAAGCTGTCCTAAACTCGTGAATACTCAGATTTTTGTTCAGTCTGTTATCACCTGTTTTGATCACCATGTGTGATCCATCCTGATCAACTATTCTTGTCTCATTTGGGGTAACCATACCTGGTATCAATAGTAATGCCAGATTAATATGTTTATGAGCGTGAATGGCAGACCGTAAGTTCGGTGGTATTATATTCACAGGAGGCAATTCGTCGATTGGACGACGGCGAACGTTCTCGAAGGTCGCGTGTCCAGGTGATTTATTGGCACTGATCGGTTCATCATGATTATCAGCATGATCAGCAGGAGATATTAGTTTTCTCGACATCTCGGCAAGAGTAGCCTGAACTTCGTGCATTTCACGACGCATACATGTAATGTCCACCTCTTCTGCCTGACTGTGTGTACTTTCAGTACTTTTATTATTGCCTCCGTTATTAATTTCATTTTCGTCCACGTCATCGTCACGTGGTCGCGCTCCAGCGTTACTATTTAAGGGCTGTCTGCCCGCATTACTATTTTTGGACTGGAAGTCGGTTTTTCCCTCTGCGTCATAGTCACGTGGTAGTCGCGCTCCAACGTTGCCATTTTAATATAGACTGTCTGCCGACCTTTCTATTGACATGCTGTCCGCCAGTTTCAGTTTCACTTTTATCAAACGAACGAAGTTGTTCATAGATCTTTAAAAGAGTTTTATGAGGAGTAGAAAGTGGTAAGATCATACCTTTGTTTTTTAACATCCTTACGTGCCCTGCTCCTTCCACGACGATCGGCCATGTTTGGCTAGTAAGTTAGGCGGCGAGGGTTTGAAATAATGAATAGTAATAGCGTTTCGTTGTAACAAAGATGTCTCCGACTCCAGATAAATGCCAAGTATCAGAAAGAGGCTGATGACGTATTCATGGTACAGGTTTACATTCCAAAGAGTGCTTTGAGTTTCGACTAGGGTCCTGTAATTATTTGGCCCTTTAAAACTATGGTTATAATAATAACCTCCACTTAAATATTTTTAGAAATATTTTATTTTTAGAATTTGGAGACTTGGTTTCAAGAAACTCATTACTCAGTGATTGATACAAACAGTGTAAATTGTGTTTCTCACAGTAATTAAAACAAGGTGGGGAATAACGTAGTTTCAAAATGACGGAACATACGGGAAAACAACCCGCTTCGAACTAAGATTTTGTTTATAGTTTCTTTATTACTTAATGCATTCTCAAGTAATATAGCGCAAAGTATGCGGAATGTTATGCACTTTATTCCATCTTTGATTGTAGATGAATGTCCTATCGATTTTTTGTTTAATCCGCCCCCATTTGCGAAATGTAATTTTACGAGTCGGTCTCGTACACTGGAATGAAGGAATTTTCATGATATTCGTCATAAAAAGTACTCACTTGCATCAGTTCTAGTCCCGCAACTTTGCTTTGGCAACAAAGAAGTCATAACTACCACAATTTAAAAGTTACCTGCGCTACAGTGAAAATAATTATGGAATTTCGAAAATGATATCTCACACTGGCTACGTGAAAATAGATCTCGTACACTTGTGCGTTTGTTTTACGGTGTATATTGTTTATGCGATGTACTTATGCATTACTGATCATTTAAGGTGCCAGTGATAGTTCATATAGAGTACCAACATGAGAATTCGGGTAGGATAGTAATGTTGAGGTGATTTCCTATTGGGATTGTCAGGAAATAAAACGGATATTGTGTAGATAAACAACACGTCAAATACATACAATGTATGGCAGCGATATCATGAACAATTAAACGTTTTTTTAGATGTTACAGTAACCATCCATTGGATACTAGAGAAAGGATATGGATGAAATCTAAAAGAAAATAATAGACTATTAGACTGACTATTAGACTATTAGTAGTAAAAAAATGCCACTCATATGCGGTGTCCTAGTTTTTAAATGATAAAGACGTTATGAAAGTGAATTGTTTTCAACAAGACTTTGTTAGAAGCTGGCAATTTTGAGGTAGTCAAAACTGCAACTAAGTCTTGGATTTGTCATAAATAAATAATCTAATATTTATTAATTGCCCACCAGTTCTAATACTCATAACGATGCTTATGAGCGGATTGTATGTTGTTTTTTCCATGACAGCAATGCCCATATGACACAATGTAAAATGTTTGAAATAAATATCGCAGAATTAACCTGTTACTGAATAAAAAGAAATTGTCAAGCGTTTTATCTCAACCAATTTTTTTTCGTTTTACGTCATTCCTAACGATTAATAAGCTATACATGGCGGCCACCTTTACTGGTCGAGAGGACCCCAGTTTCTCATCAGCCCATCTACTGGTACCAAACAGCACCTCGGTGAAACCACTGACCGCAGAAATTTGTGACCTACTGTATTTCCGATAAAACGAGTGTTTTAAACCATTGACGAGCGTGACCCGCCTACTAAAACCTTGAAAAAATTGCTCCTCTAGATATTAGTTCAGGTGTGGTCGTTGTGGGTATGTCCCCTTGTTTCTTAATCTTATCAGAGATTGCTTACCTTACATAAACGCTGGTTAGGTGTCAGGGATGCCTATCAGTATGTACATGTGCAGTGTTGGTCACCAGAAAAGATCAGAAAAAAAAGTCATTTAAATTTTTAATGAAGAATTGTATACCTCAAATGTTCTTATAATAAAAATATTTGAAGTTCAACGTATGTGTGTAATTATGCAATGTTGAATGCATCAGACAAAATAAATGTAAAGAGTCAAAAAGAAAACAAATTCATTTTGAGTTAAAGTTTAACAATATGTTCATTCATTTCAGTGTATTGCATGTATTAAACAATATTATATCACGCAATCAAAAAAACTGCGTAATACAACACATGAGAAATACTTTTGAAACGAATGTAACAATTAAATAACTTATTTACAGTGAAATACATAATAAAATCACTTTAATTAAGTAGTGAAAGCAAATAAGTATCGAACATAAGTTTAACAAAGCAAAATAGCCCATCCAAGGAGACCCAAATGGACCTAAAGCGCTGACCTTGGTAACGGGAGAAAAAAGGCATTAACGTTCATTTGTTTATATGTGCACTCATCTCGACTGAAAATTTCTAAATGATTCGTTATCATTGAATCTTGACAAAGCTTCACAAATATCAAATGTATATATTTTTTCTTCAAACAGTCCCGTAGCTGCTCTGTAGCACATTTGGTAGACTTTTGGGAAGTTACCAAACACTGAAGTAGGCATTCAAATGGATTATCAGTTAAATAAAATCACTAAAATATATTTGTATATATTTTTGTCCAACATAAAACTGAAATTGTTAAATATATTATATAGAGGAAACATGCTCTCTAAAATGTCACAAGAAGAATGCAAGCATTTAAGTGTGTGTGCATTCTCCTGTCACAGTAGTTTTAAACCTGATTTATCATACACATTTAGATTGGTTACTAACAGTCTTTTCTGTAGTTGTGTGTACCTTCATGCTCTTCAACTTATGTTTTGATTTCACATGTAAATACTACTATCCCGGATGCAAGTCTAATGTGTTTATTAGTCCCCTACCGGTCCGGACTTTAGGTTTGCCCTCCGTACTTCCGTCAGTCAGTCCGTCTGTCATTTTTAGCTCTACTGGCCGAAGAGCTTATGGGATGCCGAGTTGTCCGTCCGTCGTTAACTTTTGTCTCGTTAAGATGACAGGGCCTTCATGTTTCACCTAATCTTTACCAAACTTAATCAGATTGTTAATGTCAATGAAAGCTCGGACAAGTTCGAAAACCAGCCAAATCGGACCAGTAATGGCAGAGTTATGGCCCTTGATTTAGTTAAAAATGCTATATTTTGCCTCGTTAAGACGATAGGGCGTTCATTTTTTATCCGATCTTTACCAATCTTTACCAGAATGTTAATGTCATTGATAGCTCGGATAAGTTCGAAAACCAGCCAGATCGGACCAGTAACAGCTGAGTTATGGCCCTTGATTTAGTTAAAAATGCTATGTTTTGTCTCGTTAAGACGATATGGCCTCCATTTTTCAACCGATCTTTACCAAACTTTAACAGATTGTTAATGTCATTGATAACTCGGATAAGTTCCAAAACCAGCCAGATCGGACCAGTAACAGCGGAGTTATGGCCCTTGATTTAGTTAAAAATGCTATATTTTGCCTCGTTAAGATGATAGGGCCTCCATTTTTCATCCGATCTTATATGGTTCTTATAACATCAATGAAGCGAGTGACTATCATCTTAAAGAGGCAAAATATAGCATTTTAACTAAATCAAGAGTCAGAACTCCGCCATTACTGGTCCGATCTGGCTGGTTTTCGAACTTGGCCAGAAGAGATAATAAAAAAAATCAAATAAAAAAAAAATCAAAAAAATCTGGTAAAGATCAGATGAAAAAAGAAGGCCCTATCGCCTTAACAAGGCAAAATATAGCATATTTAACAAAATCAAGGGCCACAACTCCGCTGTTACTTGTCCGATCTGGCTGGTTTTCGAACTTGTCCGAGCTTTCATTGACATTAACAATCTGTTAAAGTTTGGTAAAGATCAGATGAAAAATGAAGGCCCTATCGTCTTGAGGAAAAATATAACATTTTTAACTAAATCATGGGCCATAACTCTGCTGTTACTGGTCCGATCTGGTCGGTTTTCGAACTTATCCGAGATTTTATTAACACTAACAATCTGGTAAAGTCTGGTAAAGATCAGATGAAAAATGGAGGCCGAGGCAAAATATAGCATTTTCAACTAAATCAAGGGCCATAACTCCGCTGTTACTGGTCCGATCTGGCTGGTTTTCGAACTTGTCTGAGCTATCATTGACACTAACAATCTAGTAAAGTTTGGTAAAGATTGTATAAAAAATGAACGCCGTATCGTCTTAACGAGGCAAAATATAGCATTTTTAACTAAATCAACTCCGCTGTTACTGGTCCTATTTGGCTGGTTTTCGAACTTGTCCGAGCTTTCATTGAATTAACAATCTGGTAAAGTTTGGTAAAGATCAGATGAAAAATGAAGGCCCTATCGACTTATCGAGACAAAAGTTAACGACGGACAACAGACGGACGACGGACAACTCGGCATGCCATAAGATCTGCTGATCTTTGGCCAGTAGAGCTAAAAATAAAATTAAAATTAAAACAATGATAATTATACTATTTTTTTTTTGTATGTTTGGTTAAGATTGCTTAAGTAATGTGGCCTGTATTGTGTTAACAACATTTTTGCTAATTCAGGGGCCACATCTCAGGTGTTACTGGTCCGATCTTGGCCATTATCGAATTTGTCCGAGATCTTATCGTCATATACAATATGTGCAAGTTTGGTTAAGATTGCTCGAGAAATGTGGCCTATATCCTGTAAACAAGATGAAAAACCACATTTTTTGCTAATTCAGGGGCCATAACTCTGGTGTTACTAGTCCGATCTGGCCCATTATCGAACCCGTTCGAGAGCTTGTGGTCATATACAATCTGTACAAGTTCGGTTAAGATTGCTCAAGAAATGTGGCCTCTATCGTGTAAACAAGATGAAAAACTGCATTTTTTGCTAATTCAGGGGCCATAAATCTGGTGTTACTAGTCCGATCTGGCCCATTATCGAACTCATCCGAGATCTTATGGTCATATACAATCTGTGCAAGTTTGATTAAGATTGCTCAAGAAATGTGGCCTCTAACGTGTAAACAAGCTAAAAGTTGACGACAGACGCCGGAAGCCGGACGAGGAGTGGTCACAATAGCTCATCCTTGAGCACCTTGAGCACTTCTTGCTCCGGTGAGCTAAAAATCTATAGAACATTCATCTACAATCAAAGTTATGATCGCTAGATCGGCCTTCCTGTGAAGTTTCATAAAAATCTGTCAAGTAGTTTCAGAGGAGTAGTCGCTACAAGTTGGAAGTTTTTACTATATAACTCTAGGTAAACAAAGATGGCCACTGGCAGCCAGGTTTAATGTTGAATCAAAATAATTTTCGACAAGGATCAACATCTTGTCATGCTGATCATTTCAGAAAAAGTCCCATATCAATATTACTTACAGTTTTCAAGAAGTAGTCGCTACAAACTTGTTTTTAAAAATCTATGTTTAGCCGTGGTGGCCATCTTCAATTTCCGGCCGACTTGAAATTGTGCTAGGATCAGCTTGACATCAAGAGCAACATTCCTGTGAAGTTTCATGAAAATCCGTCAAGTAGTTTCAGAAGAGTAGTCGCTACAAATTTTTACTATACAAACTCTATGTAAACAAAGATGGCCACTAGCGCCCACGTTTAATGTTGATTCGAAATAATAATCATGTCATGCTGATCATTTTAGAAAAAGTCCCATATCAATATCACTTACAGTTTTCAGGAAGTAGTCGCTACAAACTTTTTTTTAAAAATCTGTTATTAGCCATGGCGGCCATCTTGAATTTCTGGCCGACCTAAAAAAAATCTGGGATCAATTAGACATCAAGAGCAACATTCCTGTGAAGTTTCATAAAAATGTGTCAAGTAGTTTCAGAGGAGTAGTCGCTACAAGTTTTTACTATATAAATCTATGTAAGTAAAGATGGCCGCTAGCGGCCATGTTTAAAGTCGCATCGAAATAAATTTCGACAAGGATCAACAACATGTCATGCTGATCATTTTAGAAAACGTCCCATATCAATATCACTTACAGTTTTCAAGAAGTAGTCGCTACAAATTTATTTATTTTAAATTTATTTTAGCCTGAAATTTTTGTAGGATCAACTAGACATCAAGAGCAACATTCCTGTGAAGTTTCATGAACATCCGTCAAGTAGTTTCAGAGGAGTAGTCGCTACAAGTTTTTACTATATAACTCTTATGTAAACAAAGATGGCCACTGGCAGCCATGTTAAACGTAGAATCAAAACGATTTTTGACAAAGACCAACATCATGTCATGCTGATCATTTTATAAAAAAAGTCCCATATCAATATCACTTATAGTTTTCAAGAAGTAGTCGCTACAAACTTGTATTTTAAAAATCTATTTTTAGCTTTGGCAGCCATCTTGGATTTCACATCAACATGAATTTTTGCTAGGATCAACTAGACTTCATGGGCAACATTTCTGTAAAGTTTCATGAATATCCATCCAGTAGTTTCAGAGGAGTAGTCGCTACAAATAAAACTTTATGGACAGACAGACAGACGCCGGACCACGGCATAAGCTCTGCTGATCTCTGATCAGTCGAGCTAAAAAACTATTTTTCAGTATGTTCCGCCATTTTGAAACCACATTATCTCCCACCTTGAACTAGACATCAAGAGCAACATTCCTGTGAAGTTTCATGAAAATCCATCAAGTAGTTTCAGAGGAGTAGTCGCCACAAGTTTTTCCTATATACATGTAACCCCATGTAAACAAAGATGGCCATGTTTGACATCAAATCGAAATGAATCTTGGTTAGGACAAAGTACACGTCGCACCAATCATTTTGGTTAAGGTTCCAATTTAATGCCACTTACGGTTTTTGAGAAGTAGTCGCCACAGTCGCATTTTTAAAATCTATTTTTAGCCGTGGTGGCCATCTTGAATTTCCGGATGATCTGAGTTTTTGCTAGGATCAACTAGACATCAAGAGCAACATTAATGTGAAGTTTCATGAAAATCCGTCCAGTAGTTTCAGAGGAGTATAAAACCACAAAAAAAGTTTACGGACGGACAGACAGACGACGCACCACAGTATATACATAAGCTCTGCTGATCAGTAGAGCTAAAAAAAAAAGTTACATGATGGGACGTTATGGACAGCGCGATTCCTATAAGCCCCACTTCACTTTGTGGAAGTGGTGGTATAATTACTAAAGATGCTTCCTGCTAAAAAGCAGTTTTGCACGATTTTTTTTAAGCCTTTACACCAGGGACTTGGCCATGCACGACTCTACAGATATGATGCAAGTTAGAAGCTTCATGCCTATATGCAATATACAAGCAAGCTTCCGATTATGTGTTTTAATATTTTCACAATATACCGTAGATCACATTATTTCCGTGTGATCTTTTAAAGTTCGCGAATCATTGAGTCTTTGATTTATTAGCGTGTTCATGAATTCGTGTAAAAAGCAAAATGTAAATAATCATTTTTTCTTACAAATATATTTCTTTGGTGTTTATTGTCGAGTTTTGTTTATCTTTTATTAGGTTTTCCCTGATACACGTATTTCACACTTAATCCTTAATTTGGATTACATCCGCTATCGGAGTCCTGTTTATAGCGCAGACACATCAATTATCCAATCAATTATACCAAGTGATACAACAATGATTTTATTGATTGTATTTAATATGATTTGTAACGTTTATCCATTGACTGATGTTTAACAAATATAATAACCAGTACAGTAAACAGAAAATGAAATTCGTATTTTTGAAATGTAGACGCCGCACTTTGAACTTAATCAATAACCTCGATTCAACATATATTTTTTAAAATTAATAATTTTAAAAAGCATTTTTAAATTACAAGTATATACATAATTTCTACTTTAAATCAAATCAACTAATAAATAAGTATACTTAACGCCATTAAAAGTACAAGCTTTTTTATTTTGTGTTTATTTCCAAGATCTATTGTAGTGTTATGCACATGTCAGAAATTATCCACATTCCCTATAAATCTGGTGACCGATCAAATTCATGTATTGAAAGAAGTAAAATCGGAATTATTCAATCGATCTTGGAGACATTTTAATTAAGAATAAACACAAAATAAAAAAACTTGCACTTCTAATGGCGTCAATACACTCAAGTGATATGAAAACGCAACACGGGAATTTCCGCTATATATTGTATGTACAATGTGCTGCTTTTAATCGAATGGTACATGGCTACGTAAGACCTTTCCTTTTGGAAAAAATACTAAAACAACAAATAATACAGCAAATAGTATTCCTTCAATGTTTCATTATTCACAGAGTACGCGTTTGGCTCAATCATGTGAGCAAACTTAGGATGCAACATTTTGCAAACTATTTACGTTAAATACAGTACTGAACTAGCTCAATTTTTCAAAGAGCTACTTCAACATTTATGAAGTTCTTGTTACAAAGTGTAGTGTGATTAAAACGTCTACAACATCACAGTTGTGTCCTTTCTCTAGTTAACTGCAACTTTCTTTTTAAAAAACATCTTGGGATTTCTTTGGAATATTATGTGCAATTAAGTGTGCAGTATATACAATATATAGCGGAAATTCCCTTGTTGCGTTTTCATATCACTTGAGTGTAGTTAACCACTCTTTAGGATAAAATGTTTTTTGCTTGTACAGGTATATATACCTACCGATCATGTGATAATTTAAATCTACTTAATGTCGGATGGTTAAGCTTTAGGATACACTTTCGAGTTTATTAGCCGCGTGTTCTTAAATTCGAGAGACAGTGGATTCGCGAATATAAGCGAAAATAAAACCCTCGCGAATAATACTGGATCTGCAGTAGCTCATTTAATAATTTAAATATCCTAAAGAACTAAATGATATTACAATAAAGTAGTTACAAAGTTCTTCATTCTATCAGTCAGGGGTGTAACTTGTTTAACCCTTAACCTGCTACATATATATAATGGACTGTTCTTTCTTTGAATTAAGACCATACTATTTATGTGACAAAGGTGTGTTTTAGGGGAAATGACCGATCAACAGCCAGACATTCTAAACCCTGTCACCCTGCGATTACTCTGGGTTTACAATGGGTGTACAATGGACACAAAGGCTATTATAGTCGTGCTTAGCGGGTTAAGAGTTAAAGGTATTTACAAAAGTCTTCATTCTATCTGTCAGGGGTGTAACTTGTTTAGTTATTTTTGAAAATGTGTGTGTAGTTTGACTAACATAGGCGAAATACTTCTTCAGTTATGGCCAGTTATGAGCTTAGTTAGGTTGCAGGTTCAAGTTTAATGAAAGGGGGCATAACTCTGTCAAAATGAAAGTCAGAGTTATTGGTCATGAGTAACATTATTCTGTGTGGTAAGATGTGTGTGAAGTTTCATGAACATAGGTAAAATACTTCTTAAGGTTTGGCTAGTATGAGCCTGGTTAGGTTGCAGGTTCAAGTTTAATGAAAGGGGACATAACTATGTCAAAATGAAAGTCAGTTATTGGACATGTATAACAGCATTCTTTAGGTTAAGATGAAGATGTGTTCATGAACATATGTACTTTTCAAGTTATGGCCAAGGTAAGGTTGCAGGTTAAAGTGTGACGGACGACGACGACGATGAACAAAGTGATCTCTAAATATCTGCCATGCTATTCAGGTGACACAATAAAAGAAAAATGGTCAACACTTAACTACAGATCTCTTATTCAAGCATTACAGTAGTAGGTATAACATATTACAAATGGTGACTATGGAAAATACAATTTCGTAACTGCACACAAAACTCTTTTTAAAATGAGAATGAAAAATTCTTCAAATCTGCTCTTAGTCCTGCAAAATTGTTACACGTTGATTTGTGATGTCACCCAGAGCTCGATGTTAAGGACTGTCTGCCTGCCCGGGGCCGGTAAAAGTTGGCTCCGGGCAGGTAAAGTCTCAAAGGCTCAATCCCATCGGGCAACTTCAAAACTGAGGGACAAGGACTATAGAATACGACAAAATATAAAAGAAACCCATCGCTCTCTCAGAAAGTTGTTGTGTTATATCAGTAAGTGGTCTAATACTCTTATAGCCTCTAACAGTATATCCTTATAAAATAAAAATGTTGGGTCTAAATAACTGGGCAACCAGCAAAATGGCATTGGCAAGTAAATTTCAGAGTTAACTTGCCCCATGGACAAGCTGTCCGTAAAGTTAACTTCGAGCCCCGTCACCTCGATAAGCGCATGAATCTTTACTCATTTTAATTTCTCTACTGTTTTGTATGTATATAACTCCAGTACCATTACAGTGCGGTGTGTGCTGAATCCCCTCTTCAGCTCCTTTTTAATGTTTCTTATTTGCGACCTTCTTATGAGTCAGCAATATTGAAGCTGATTCAAAACCTCGTGCATTAGGCTACACCACAGTGTGTACTTCAAATTGTTAACACATTTTCACTTTGTTGTAGCATATTTAATCTCATCAAAGGCTTTTCTAGCTTTCCTTAGTTCTTCGCTCATTGTTAGTAGTTCTTTCACTCGTGAATATTTCTTTGGATCTTTCCTGATCAGGAAGATAATGTCCTCCACGGATATACGACCAGGCCTACCTACTTCTAATGCCTTCCTTGTCTGCAAACAAAAGAAATCTAATCAATTCACGTAAATTTAGATTTTTAATTCAAGACAAGAGTTGCGCTTTTTAATTCAAGACAAGAGTTGCGCGCAACATGGTGTCTTGCCTACAGCGACAAGTCCATCAAACATGTTTCAAGAGAACTTCATCTTGATAAAATTGTGGGTGCTATATGCCTATCTAGTGCATAAATTGATTATGAAAGCCATTCCCCAGGAAGTTACACATTTACAGTAGCATGTGAATTAAAGGTAAAATTTATATTCGGGTTTCATAATTAGGTCAACACACATGATCTACTGTAGATTATATGCTTTAATACCAAGCTGCTATAAAAGATAGTGTTGTTCTGATTGATTCCCAACACTAATGAGAGATGCTAAACAGAGACTGACCCAGTGATGGGCTGTGTATACATTTATATAAGGCACAGGCATGCATGCACATCAAGTTACAGCCTTCTCATATTAGAAGTTTTTCAGTCATGAATGTTTCCCACTTAACAATTATAAATGTGTGTGTGTGTATTTCTAAAGATTATAGTCTGTCCACCTACAACAGGTCATACCCGAGGATTATAAGCACAATGAAGTCTGGACTTTTATCTGTGTGTTTTTGTATGTGATGTGATGATGTCTACTTGAAGCAGCGAACTCGATGGTTTCTTTATAGTCCTGCCACACTGGAATACCACGCCGTAGTAGACATGATACCCCCCCAGTCACATTATTCTGACACTGGTCAATCAGTCGTAGCACTACCCATTATTAGCTCGTCAGGCAAGGGTTACAAGTGACTACTCCATTTTTAAAGTCTTTGGTATGACGCAGTCAGGGGACTCGAACCCACGACCTCCCAAATGCAAGGCAGACGCTCTAACCACTACACCACAATGCTTTGGTAACAATTATAAATGTGAAGAATTCCATTGATAACCAGGGCTGAATTTCAGTAATAAATAGTCACATGCTGTAATAATAAACACATGCTGTTTATCTAAAGTTTGTGGCAACAGTTTCAGACAGAACCAATTACACACTAATTACTTCCAATTTTAATCTGGCCATGGTTTTGATCAAGAATGCATCAGATGCATGCATAGATAAATATAAAAAAATTGTACTACTGTTGAAATCATCTTATTTGTATTGAGTAAATATTCAGTAATGAGACCAACTAAAACTATCATTATTAAAGGGACACTGTCCATAAATAAAACTCATTAATCCCACTGATTATCCCTGCAACACCCATATTAAAGGGACACTGTCCATAAATAAAACTTGATTAATCTCACTGATTATCAACCCCCCACCCCTCACCCTCACCATGCCCATAAATAAAACTTAATCTCACTGATTATCAACCCGCCACCCCACACCCTCACCATGTCCATAAATAAAACTTAATCTCACTGATTATCAACCCGCCACCCCACACCCTCACCATGTCCATAAATAAAACTTAATCTCACTGATTATCAACCCGCCACCCCACACCCTCACCATGTCCATAAATAAAACTTATTAATCTGATTGATTTAAATACTGCAGAAGGAACTCTAATTTGTGAATGGATGGTTACAGCTACCGTAACTAGGTTAACACAACAGTCCTGTATTAATGAAAAAATCACCTGATAATTGATTCAATTATTGTCATCATTATTCCTCTGAGTGGTAGAATAAATGTATAAATGTCTTCCTTCCTCTAGCGTATGTATATCAAACTTTTACAAGGCTATTGTACATCATTATCAATTTACCATAATTATTTAATACAAAAGTCTATAATTAACATTGTATTTAACCCTTATCTTGCTATGAATGCACAAGAACTGTCCTTTCTTTGAATTTGGACCATACCATTTATGATACAAAGGGTTGTTTGGGAAAATGACTGATGAGCAGCCAGACGGTGTAAACCCTGGTCACTGTTGACTGATCTGGGTTTACACTGGATGGAAAGGCTATTGTAGTACCGCTTACCGGTAGCAGGATATGGTTAAAGTTAAAACAGACATGTCAGTCTGATATACTAAAGCATGTTATTTGTTAACATGCCCTACATGTGAGTATTAAAATAATAAAAAGATAAAATAATAATAGTATATAATTATATGATTTTTAAATATGTTTAACAATAACTGTTGCTTGTATCAAAGTTCATTAGGCCAAATAAAATAATAAGTGTGGTTGCGGTTTTCTGACCGACCCTGTTTTTAGGGGCCGACCCTAAACATTTTATGACTCTTTATGACTTTTTTTTTACGTTTTGCATTTTATGTTTTCTTTTCTTCTTTTTTTTCTCTATAGTTCTGTATCTGATGATATCTACAAATATATAGTTAACTTTATTTATTTATTGGGTATAAAAGTATAGTGTAAAAAAAAAGACAAAATATAAAATAATATTGTAATAGGAACCACACATATAATTTTATTTGACCTTATCTGGCAGTGAGTTTAATAATCATGTTAATTAGATAAACTTTTCCTGAAGTATCAAATCACATGTCCTATAATTGCTGCAATTACCACATGTAACAATACCAGGTTTATCAGTGGCTGTTGAGTGAAATGTGTATCATTGCTTAAGTTATCAGCCTGTCAACCTGTATTGCTTTTTAATCTAAGCATACTGGGAAAATGTCAGTGCATATTATAATTAATGTAATGTTCTGTACTGCTATGAAAATGGGCTATGCAAATGGACTAAATTGGCATTTATTTACTCAATTGTAATTAATTCTTAAACTTCAATAAATAGTAAATATTTATTTCTTCCATATACAGGTGAGCATATAATATAGTAGTGATTTAGTCTTTTATTTAGAGCAAAAACATATAATCAAAAATCAATACTATTGGCCTAATTGCTTGACCCAGGATTAAGGGTCAGTTCAGTGGCTGGAACTTATTAAAATAACAATAATTATGTCCAGTGAGTTTAGATATGAAATCTGTAACACTGTATTTCACATGTTATAATTGGAGATGGTATATGTACATGTATTGTGAAATTTGGAGACAGTACATGTACAAGTGACCACTGACCTTGACACAGGGTAAGTTTGAGGCTGAAAGTTATTGGAATAATATTGGAATTGATACTGGAACAATGACCAGTGATGTTACATATGAAATTTGAACTCTCTACTCTATAGGAAAAAAATAAAATAATTTAACGCACATTTTAACACAGTTTTTGTAGCCGGTACATCTAATTAAGTGGCATTGACTCTGACCCATGGTCAGTTGGAGAGCTGGAAGTTATTGGCATTAAGACGGATAATGACGAGGAGATTATATATGAAATTTGAACACTCTGCTCCAAAGAACAAAACAGTTATAAGAATTTAATGCACTTTAACACATTTTCGCTATTTAGGGTAATGTTTTTTTAAAAGAAAAACTTTTATTAATATGTATGCTTTAGGTATAATATCAATCTAGTATTCAATTGAGAAATGATTTTAACAAACAATGAAAAGTAGTTTTTTTCAGATTGGGAAAATGTAGAGGTTTTTGCAATTGAGAAGATGGCAAATTTTGACCCCACTTTCATAAGTTAAAAAAGCCCTGCTTCTACTTGTTGTCACTGCAGAAGTTGTACATATAATTAATAAAATATGTTTAAATCAAGTATTGATTTTGAGTTTACGTACTCCGAGGCAAGCTGATCTGTAATCTGCTACAATATATGACCATATTTACCGTTTCACTGATGTACTCAGTTACGAGGTCCTCCAGAAGATCCACAGATTCTGTGTAAGGGTTTTTATCATCTCCAAAACCAAACATCATACACCTTACTGTAAAGTAAACATAATCATTAAATCATTATATTTATCCCCACTGCTTTAATCTTTAGTGGGGTTCAAAATGTCAGATAACCAAAAATTCAATTGCATTCATTTTCCCATATTTTTACAAATGACTTGCTATGGTATATATATATATACTCGTTAACATATCAAACAATAACATTATTACAGAAAATTCAATTGCAGGGTAATTTTCCTAAAAAAGAAAAAATTAAATCTTTCTAAATACTTGTCTATGAAAAATACAAAGGTATCAAATAATTTCTTGGTTTTAACTGAGTGTGGAAGGGAAGGTAATTGTGAGGAAGTCATACTGGCTAAATTAAAATGAATTATACACAGTGGTTTAATAAGAGATATATCGTTATGGATGGATGGACAGATGGACGAAGCATAAACAATATCCCCTAATGCTTTTTAAACATGGGCATAAAACTAACTTGCATGATGTTGTCCAAGGATGTGGAATTTACTATAATCTTATTTGAAAAGCTTAACAATGTTGCCATGTTCATACACTGTTTGGGTTTTCTGTCATACATTCTGGTACGGTGAGCAGTTCTTGTTTATTTAACTTATTTGTATTTATATGTACAATATTCATTATTATGGATCATATGAATATTTTGTTTGTATTTTGTTTGTATGGTATTTTACGTCATTTTCAACACATGTAATGTTATATATATATGACGGTCTTTTTTTTTTGTGGTGGAGGCACTTTTCCTGGGTAGAACCAGTACTGTACACCTCCCATCATCCGTAAGAATCGACACTTCCTCACAAGTCGAGCTCCCAGTGGGATTCGAACCCCCAGCGGTGAGAAGGTTGACAACGCAACGTCATATGAATATATTGAGTTAAGTATGACTTACATTCCTTGGAGAAGATCTTTTTCCTTCTTTCTGCATGTGAATCCTCCTCGTTGTCCTCCTCGTCAAACTGCAAATGGTCAAGATGAGAGTGATAAGACTTAATCACACCTCTATAGTCATTACATAGGTAGATCATAATGGTCAAGATGCGAGTGACTTAGTTATACCTCTATATTCATTACATGTATAGGCAGATCATATTCCATATCTTTATATTCAGATGGAAAATTGTTAAAAAATCAGAAAATGAAAAATAAAAACAAAATTACGGTCGCCAAATAAAGAAAGCAAGTTTGTTTCTTAAAGTACATGTAGCTATCCCGCCAACAACAGCCAAACTTTACAAAATATGTACACCATTTCTAAACCTACTGATGACTAGGTATATATATAATTTACACAATATAAACTGCTTTAACCAGCCAGGCTAAACCCCAAAACTGGAGCGTCAAATTAAGAGTTAAAACTTATAACTAGACGGGGTTACAAAACATATGTCTCCCCCCACACTCTCAGTGTAATGCATAAGAACCAACTTGGCTGAAAGTTGTGCCCTGCACGTCGTCTCGATATGGTGAACATTTGTGCCAAGTTATTTCAAAATCCCTCAAGCGGTTAAAGAGATATGGAGAGGACACGAAATATAGTGCATATGACCTTCGACCTTTAAGTGTGATATTGGCCTTGACCGGACATGCTGGAAGTTGCGTTCTGCACGACGTCTCGATATGGTGAACATTTGTGCCAAATTATTTCAAAATCCCTCAAGCGCTTCAAGAGATATGGAAAGGACACGACTGGTGCCGGACAGACAGACAGACATCTAAGCTAAAAACAATATGTCTCCCCCAGTGTGTGTGTGGGGGGGGGGGGGGGGGGGGGGGAGACATTATTCATTTTATGCGTATACATGTACAGTTGAATTGCTGAAAATTTCATTCAAATTGATCAACACTAAACTTGTTAAATTCAAAATATAACAGTACTACCCCCAAAAGCAAAAGTCACAATATCCACCATTAGCGGCAATGCACGCTTGACATCTCCTATGTATATTGGGATATACCGGGAATTAGTTTTGTGACTTTTGCTTTTGGGGGTCGTACTGTTATGCTCTGAATTTAACAAGTTTATTGTTGATCAATTTGAATGAAATTTTCAGCAAATCAACTGTAGATGTTGTTAAATAGAATAGATGAAATTACAATTTAATTTCTATTGAAATATGTCAGTTATCTTAGTTTATTTCCCTTTTGCATTTTTAAAGTTGTTCAGTGTATGTGCCTTTATTCTCAAGTTACTATTGCTATAGCTTTTTATACTTTTTAAAATATTTCTACATTTTTTGTCTTTATATAATAAAAATTTGCAAATAAATACAGTGTTACACGTTTCCTCTTTTTGAAAACATTCTGTGCCGCCCTGATGCTTTGCATCAGTTTCTTCTTGTGTTGTATATGATGACTTTAGGTACATAGAATAAAATAATTGAAACAAATAAGTATGTTTATCGTAAATAAATGGATATTTCCAAAACATGCAAAAACAGGGATCATTTTCTTATGATCTAAAAAAATTCCACACCCCTAGTCTCCATAAATTCAGTTTCCACTAGCTTGAATGTTATAACATTCATTTTTAGCTCTACTGGCCAAGGGTCAGCTTTATGCGATGGCAAGTTGTCTGTTGTCTTTCCGTCCGTAACGTTTACCTCGTTGACAACAGGGCCTTCATTTTTCATCTGATCTTTACCAAACTTTACCAGATTGTTAATATCAATGAAAGCTCGACAAAATCAAAAACCAGCTAGATCGGACCAGTAACAGCAGAGTTATGGCCCTTGATTTAGATAAAAATGCTTTATTTTGCCTCATTAAGACGATATGACCTTCAGTTTTCATCCGATCTTTACCAAACTTTATCAGATTGTTAATATCAATGAAAGCTCGGACAAGTTCAAAAATCAGCTAGATCGGACCAGCAACAGTGGAGTTATGGCCCTTGATTTAGTTAAAAATGCTATATTTTGCCTTGTTAAGACAACAGGGCATTCAATTTTCATCCGACCTTTACCAAACTTTACCAGATTGTTAATATCAATGAAAGCTCGGATAAGTTTGAAAACCAGCTAGATCGGACCAGTAACAGTGGAGTTATGGCACTTGATTTAGTTAAAAATGCTATACAGTGCATTGGGTAGTAAAGGATCATGAGTCATGACACACTTTTTGAAACAAAGCCTGACTATATGTTACATGTATTGATAGGAATGAATATGGTTAACTCACTAACACAACTAATTTTCATTTTCATAATGCGTCCAACTTCAATGACGCGCGTTGTTTGAAAAAGTGTGTCGTGACAACTTGCAAGAGCAACATTATTTTTGACTCCGCCCCAAGTTGCTCGTCCCTGGGGTCAAAAGGTCAACTACACTAAAAATGCAACTACACTATTTTTTTTACATACAAATTAGTATTTAAATTATACCTATCGATATAAGATAAACAACATATCAAACTTCTTTTTTTTATTTCAACCTCTGATGTGCAACCGGGGGTTGGGCGAATGTCATCGGGGGAGGGTGGTTATGTAGTATTTCACCACATCATAATGACGTGCAAGAGCAACATTATTTTTGACTCCGCCCCAGGGGTCAAAAGGTCAAATACACTAAAAATTAAACTAATTAACCACTAGACGGAATTCAACCAAATTTAGTGTTATGACTTCCCCACATCATGACAACGTGCAAGAGCAACATTATTTTTGACTCCGCCCCAAGGTGCCCGCTCCAGTGGTCAAAAGGTCAAATACACGTCATGTAGTTAACATTATGATTTGATCTAATTTAGAAATTAGAGTTAGTTCTCTCCCTTAAAATAGAGACAGGTATATATTTAAGGCCTTTAACTGTACATAATGTACATTTTATCGAAGTGCTTTGCCCGTTACATAGGTAGTGCCTATTTCATATGAGTATGCCCCAATGATGAGTGGTTTGCATCCTGTGAGTTCTATTTTTATCCACAGGTTTTCACAGTCTGTGCGATACTCTATGATTTCTTGTGCTATTATCGTATCCTGGACTGCGATAAATACGCCACCCCAATTTTGACCTATTCTAACTCTTCTGTAAGAATGGTAAGGCGTGTAACCAAAGCTAAGGATCAAAGATCTCATTGTCGGAGTGTGTGGGCTTTAGCCAGGATTCTGTGCCTATTATGATGTCTGCTTTTTTATTATGATGTCTGCTTTTTGTTGAGTTGACCAAGTTTTCATATTCTTGTTTTTTTCTTTACTATTGATCTGCAATTTATGACCAGCACTTTTAGTGACCCTTTGATTTTGTTTTGTTCAGATGTTTTTGGCTGGGTTGCTTTTTGTTTGGAGATTGGTGTTGAAGTAATTGGGCATAGTCCTGGTTTAGCCCCAACTGGGGGTTAAAGTTTTGTGGAAGAATTTTGCCAAAAGTTTCCCCGAGGCAAACCGCCAGTTTTCTTTGCGTAAGAACTAATCGCAACATTTCTAACTGTCTACAAGTGAAAAATCGCAACTTCTCGAAACCAATCGCAACATCTCGATTTAAATCGCGACATCTCCATTTAAATGGCAGCATCTTTGAACTCACCGGATCTTATTACGGAATAAATCGCATACATAGAAGTTCATATATAATAAAAGTCACAATTGACATGTACTTTAATTAATCACAAAATAAATCCTATTTTGACTATAATATTGTTTAGAAAGCATACGGTGATGTCGTTGTAAAATATACACACTCATATGCGATTTATTCTGTGCATAAATATGTCAATCCTCGTCTCCATACTTCGATAGAGTACTTGTTTATGGCTTAAGTGTTTCGTCCAAAAAAGCTTTTTAATCAAAAACAGTCATTTGTTGCAGTCACCAATAAGGTCTTGAATCAACATCCACTTTTCATATATTTGTCGGTTATTGCTCATACTTGCATATGCATTTACGAAATGACGATGCGTAATATCTTCAAATATTTAATGCACGTATCTTTGTTTTGGCACTAATATGGTACAATGGACTATTACGAAACTTCAAGAGTGGAAATCATGAATTTCAGTTACGAAATATCTCATAAATATCACCATATGTGGAAACCTCGTGAATTGATGGAAAAACCAACTACCGGTACCGTATATAAAGGTGCACGACTATTGGTGAGTACTTATCAATCACCGTGAACGCTTCTTCGTGACACTAATGCATGTGCATGATTGTTGCTGAGTTATTCCTTAAATTGCACACTTTTGGTGAGTTACAATGTACTTCTTACATTAACTACTTCCTTGCTCTCTTAACATCACATTCTCGTGACTACCGGTCTCAGTCATGTCACAAGGATTCGTGCATTGCCATGTACTACATAATACATTCTTCGCTTAATTATGGTACATCCGTGTTATTTTCTGGACCATTAAATAAGAGGCCGTGTTACAGCCAGCGATACCGTCAGCATATGCCATAGATTGGGTTTGACACTTCCCTACCCCATTTTGCTGAAGCCAATTATCTCCCGAAGAAAACCCTCTACCCGGGAATACTTCCCTTCAGTAGCATTATATATAAAGGAGGGCATATACTATGGAGATGCGATTTATTCCGTAAATATTACGTTGACTAAATGTACCTATTGACGGTATTGGTATATTGATATCTTACGACAACATTACAAATGCAATTACTCAACTTGCTCTAATCCACGAGTGGAAAAAACTTCCCTAAATTCCCTTCCCGGGACCACGGCCGACAAGGGAGCCGCTAATTGGTTACCCATTAACCTCCAGAATCAGAACGAGGCTCACTTCCTATTTTCCACTCGTGATAATTCCAAATGGACGGTATGTAAATCGAGTGTCTCAAAGTTTGCTTTTTTCCACTTGTGTTGTGTTTTTTAGTTTTGTTTTTTGTATTTTTATATAGTTTAACATATTTCCTATAATAGCAGTTCGTGTTTATAGCACGTTTTCTGCCATTCTCTTTCTTTATTTTAGTGTGCAATGTCGGATGCGAATACGCTACTGCCGGTTGGGAATTCATGCTCTAGTAAGAATACGGTTCCTCCTCTCTTACTGGGCATCCCAACCAAGCAGTTAGTATCAGGCGAGATACTACCTGGGATTGGAAAGGTCGCCCAAACGGAGGTTCGCCCTCCTGACGGTGATGTCTCCCAACCCAGGCATAAGCGTTCCCATACCCCACCCACTCCTGTTCACAGTTACAGGCTACCAGGCAGTGCGGGGGACCATGGTGACTCAGGTAGCTCTCTACCTCGTGGGTACGATGCTGGGCCGCATAACAGTTCTAAATACTCGGCCTCCAGGTCACCCTCCAGAGAGTTTAGACGCAGTGGTCGGTCTAAGAGCAAGCGTCATCGGTTTAGTGACAGCTCAAGCTCAGGTAATTCTTTTTCTTCAAAAAGTGAATTTTCTGGCTTCTCTCCTAGCTCGACCCAGCGCCATAGGGGTAGGTCCCCCCACCGGCGTCATCGACACAGCAAGTCTGTTAGTCGTTCTCGCAAGTCTAGTAGTCGTTCTCGCAAGGGTAGTCGTTCTCGCAAGTCTGGTAGTCGCTCTCATAGACGACATCATTCTTATGGAAGACATCATGAAAGACATCGTCTTTCTTCTCGTACTCTAGACGACCTCAAGTCTCTTTTAAGCTCGGCCTCTCGAGTTTCTCACTCTAAGAGAACCAGGAACCGCTCTAGGTCTCATTCTAGGGGGGCTTCCAAAAGGGCTAAACATTCCCTTTCTAGGTTAGCACACCATAGAAGGGATCATTCCCTTAGTAAATCAACATCCGTCATTAGCATATCCCGGGGTAATTCTCCCCCTAGCACTGATGTTCTTCAGGATCCACCCCTTCCCCCCCTACCTGAGGAGCAGGTTGCTCCTGAGGTTGGTTCGGTTGCCTTATTGGATCCTACCACAGGCATGTTTCACACGGGACAGAGTGTGTCTTCTGAGCATCCCGATGACAATTTTGAGGAAGTACCTTCTGTTGAAGCAATTTGGCCTTCTTTTCCTGAACTTATTGTTCTTCTTAGGGACAGGTTGGGCCCCTCAGTTTGTCCTCCGGTACTTGCACCTGTCCAATCCTCGGCTGGTGTTTCGGCCATGGATTATTTTGATGTACAGCCGACCCTTTCTAAACCTGGTAATATCTTACCTCAGAGCAAGCAGGTTTCCTCTCTACTTTCGACTATTTCAGCAGAAGTGAGGGGCTCGGAATTAGTACCTGGGTCACCACTCCCTCAGTATCCTAATGCTCTTCAAAAGAATAAGTACTTTACAGGTCACAAGAAGTGGCAGATGATGCGTAAGACTTATGTAGCTCAGGATCCTGTTCTTCCCTTGGATCCTCCCATGGTAGATTCCTCCATACAAGATATATTACAACCAAGGACTACCCTGCCTTTGACTACCCCCACCTCTTTGTCAGATGTGATTATGTGGGACCGCTGGGCACGTATGGGTGTTCAGGCGTGTTCCCATACTGATTTGTTTCTGTGTGGAATCCTATCCATTTTAAGAGACCCTTCTCCTTCACCCGAGGACCTTGTTGAGCTCCAGCGGTACATCCTGTCTACGGCTAGAGCTAACATTGACTCGATGGATACCTTTCTTAGACTGTCAGAAAGTTTTAGTCTGGTGAGGAGAGATGCTATTCTCAAACTCTCTGTCCTTAACAAACAGTTGAGTTCTAGTCTTCGGGTGGAACCTATTAATTCCCCCACGCTTTTTGGTCCCTCCTTCCCGGCAGTAGTCTCCCATTATAAAGAAGAGGTGAAACATTCTTCCTTCCAGAGGATTGCGCTTTCTTCTGTTCGGCCTTCTAGACCTCCTCTCAGGTATCTCCCTAGGACCCCTCAAGCTACTGTAAGTAGGGCTCCTATGGTTACTCCAACACCCTTTCTTCCTCAATCTTCGGATTCAAGGGTTCAACCCAAGTGGGTGCCTCCCACTAAGCCTGATTTAAGAGGGTTAGGGAATCGTAGTAGGGGTAAGGGTAAAGTATGGGGAAGAGGAAGGGGAAGGGGCTCTCGGCCCTCTGCCCCATAGGGATGCCCGCTCCGGATTTCCCCAGGTTATTTCCGGTTCGGGTCTTCCCTTAGACATAAGGATTCCCAAACCAGAGATAGCTACAGGCGGCAGACTTTCTGCCTTCAGCCATGCCTGGGAAAATATAGCAGATCCCTGGACACTCTCAGTGGTCCGGGGCGGGTATCTCATTCCTTTTCTTGTCCGACCTCCACTCACACGTCGTCCTCCGACCAGATTCGGTCCTCCACAGGATTCAGAGAAGTTTCTTATCCTGGATCAGGAAATCCAGAATCTCTTGAAGTTAAAGGCAGTGGAAACAGTTCTTCCCTCCCATTCAAGAAAGGGGTTTTACAGCCGTCTCTTTGTGGTACCCAAACCCTCGGGGGCTTGGAGAACGATCATAGACCTCTCTATACTAAACAAGTTCGTCAAAACCCCACACTTCAAAATGGAAACACTAGATTCCATTCGGCTGGAACTGCAAGAGGGCGACTGGGTTACCTCCCTGGACCTGAAAGATGCTTACTTTCACGTCCTCATCCATCCCTTTTCCAGGAAATACCTTCGGTTTGTCTGGCAGGGGAAAACCTATCAGTTTCGAGCTCTACCATTCGGTCTGGCCCCAGCTCCTTATGTGTTCACTCGGCTGATCAAGGTCATTTGCGCCCACGTTCATCGCTTGGGTATTCGTCTACACACTTACCTGGATGATTGGTTACAGCCAGCCAACTCCAGAGATCTGGCTCTGTCGCACTCAAGACGTCTGCTTTCTATAATTCTAAATCTAGGTTTTATCCCGAACTGGGAAAAGTCGGATCTAATCCCTTGTCAGTCTTTCATTTTCCTCGGAGCTCGTCTTTCCCTACAGGACTCCCTCGTGGGCCCATCTTTGGACAGAATCCACCACCTACAGGAGTCCCTCAGGGTCCTGTTGTTGCAAACATCAGCTTCAGCAAGGGAACTCCATTCCCTTCTGGGTCAAATGGAGTCAATGTCCAAGCTTCTCCCACAGGGCAGAGTCCACAAACGCCCTTTACAGTGGGCCTTGAAAGACAGATGGGACCAGGCTACCCAATCCTGGGAATACCAAATCCAGTTAGGCCCTTGGTTCAAGTCTGCAACGCTCCAGTGGTTCGATCCAGCCTTCCTGATGGAAATGGTTCCTCTTCACCCTCAAGATCCAGATTTACACTTGTTCACGGACGCCAGCCTTCTTGGCTGGGGAGCCCATTTGGCAGACCTTCAGGCGTCGGGCTCCTGGTCCCTTTCCGAAAAGACCTTCCATATCAATCTTTTGGAATTAAAAGCAGTTTTCTTAGCTCTACAGGCTTTTCTGGAGGATGTTCGAGGCCACTCGGTCATGTTGGCCACAGACAATACCACAGTAGCGGCTTACCTCAACAAGGAGGGGGGATCCCATTCCAGGGATCTCTCAGATTTAGCCATAGAAATCCTGAAGTGGTGTTCCCAAGAAGGAGTCTTCCTGAAAGCACGGTTCATCCCAGGGAAACTGAATGTTTTGGCAGATTCTCTATCTCGGAAGAATCAGGTCATTCAAACAGAGTGGAAGCTACACTCTCCAACGTTATCCCAAGTGTTTCGTCTCTGGGACACCCCACATGTGGACCTGTTTGCCACCCGGCTAAACAACCAACTTCAGACGTTCGTCTCCCCAGTTCCAGACCCCGTGGCCTGGGCAGTGGACGCCCTTGCTATACCTTGGCAGGGCCTGTTCGCCTATGCCTTTCCTCCACCTCCTCTCCTGTCCCGAGTACTTTTGAAGGTCCAGCGAGAAGCGTGTCTGATCATATTGATAGCCCCACTTTGGACGGGTCATCCATGGTTCACAACTCTCCTATCTCTCATGGTGGCCACACCCCTGAGGCTAGCCCCCAGGCAAGATCTCCTGTGTCAACCCCTGTCACGGCTCCTTCATCCCCGGCCAGAAGTATTCAACCTTCACGCCTTTCTCTTATCCAACGACATCTGCAGGCGGCAGGCTTTTCTGAAAGGGTTGCCCATCGAGTCTGTACCTCTAGAAGGGCCTCCACTAATTCCCTCTACGAGTACAGATGGAAATTCTGGACTGATTGGTGTGTCTCAAGGTCACTGGATCCACTCCATCCCTCTTTGACCTCACTCTCAGATTTCCTTGTTTCTTTATTTGAGGACAAATCTCTTTCTCCCTCTTCCGTTAAAGGGTATCGCTCGGCTATTTCTATCACTCTCAAAGAAATTACGGGACAGGATTTCTCTGATAGCCCTCTTCTCTCTAACATTATTAAAAGCATAGAGCTAGAGAGACCGGCAGTTACCCATGTTGCTCCAAAATGGGACCTTCAGTTAGTTCTCAAGACTATCTCAGGACCTCCTTTCGAACCTCTTGATTCCTGCGGTAGGAAGGAGCTTACTCTCAAGACTGTCTTTCTTCTAGCTCTAGCCTCAGGGCGTAGACGGAGTGAGCTCCATGCCTTACTGGGAACTGAAGACTCTGTGTCTTTTTCTACTAATGGGTCTTCAGTTACCTTACATTTCTTCCCAGGGTTTTTAGCTAAGAATCAGCGTCCTTCGGTTCCTAGCTTACCACTGGTTATTCCAGCTCTGCCCTCCTCCAATGATACCAATTCTTCCAACCTCTGCCCAGTCAGGGCCTTAAGAATTTACCTGGAGCGTTCCAGGTCATGGAGACGTGGAAGAAAAAGGCTTTTTCTTCCACATTATCTGCATGCCACTCGGGAGATTTCTATGGCCTCCATTTCTAGGTGGATTGTTGAAACCATTAAATTGGCCTATGCAGTACAAATTACCGATCTGCCAGATGCTAATCCTACAGCTCATGAAGTCAGAGCCTTGTCCTCGTCCTTAGCATGGTCTAATTCGATTCCCTTAGAGCGTATTCTTAAAGCGTGCTACTGGAATTCAGACAACTCCTTTGTAAGGTTCTATCTTAGGGACTGCACCCTATTTAATAATGAATTGGCTTCTCTGGGCCCATTGGTTGCGGCCCAGTCAGTCATCGGAGTTTTGCTACCCGAACAGTCAGATGACTAAATCATTACTGTCAGTCACTAACGTCCGGGGTTTCGAACCACATTACTATTAGTATTAGTAACAGATGCATGTGTTGCTAGTACTAGCCTTACCAAAATATTGTTACCGTTTATGGCTGGTTATTTTTGCCATATGCATGTTGTTTTTTGTTTTACCTATTTTCACACAGTTATATGTTACTTTGTGTTTATAGCTTTATTACATTTACAGTTCTTCATATGAAACTTAAAACTGTTTATGCAAGTATCTAATTGGGATTTATTGATACTGGTTTTCTAAAAACAATCGAATTAATACAAGCAATATTCGCCCTTTTTAGATATGCTTGAAATTGTCGATTTTTCAATGGCGCTGGACTTAATTGTCCTTGACTTACTTGACTTACTTGACAGACGGACTGTTTTTACGGTACCAGAGTCTACATGTTATACCTTCGGGTCAGCTACAGGCGTATTATAGACTCCTTCTGTTTGTGAATTTGACGTATGTGCCACATTCACCATGCTTGTTCGCCTTCGCTTGAAATGTATAGGAGTCTCCTCCTACATGTGTATCGACAACCGGGCAGGACCCTAGCATACAGGGGTGAGTGTTAGTTAGTTTTGTGTTTATGTTCTAATCTGCTCTAATTCTTAGATTATAGCAGGTTTCGATCATTCCCTGTTGCCTGTTTCAGTTTTGTTTAAATTCCCTTGATATATTCTAACTATCATAACGGGCTACTTATTCCACCCCAAATAATTTTGTTAAAGTCGCATTTGTAATGTTGTCGTAAGATATCAATATACCAATATGCTAAATTTAGTTAATTTTAGTATTGGTCTATTATACTTACGACAACATTATACTACCCACCCCTCCTTAATTAGAATTGGCGGAAAATAGGAAGTGAGCCTCGTTCTGATTCTGGAGGTTAATGGGTAACCAATTAGCGGCTCCCTTGTCGGCCGTGGTCCCGGGAAGGGAATTTAGGGAAGTTTTTTCCACTCGTGGATTAGAGCAAGTTGAGTAATTGCATTTGTAATGTTGTCGTAAGTATAATAGACCAATACTAAAATTAACTAAATTTAGCATATAAATCTGTAGGTAATAAATATAGGTATATATGTATGTAGTATATCGGCATGTTCCGTTGTGGTAATAATATACATAAGGTACATGTATTTAGTCACCATAATATGTATAAAATAAACGGCATCTCCATAGTATGTACAATGCATATAATTCAATAAGTGTATACTATTAGTTACTTTTTTGAACGCATATTTAATAATTTATGGATAACTGCAACTGTGTCGACAGAGTGATTCATTCGGATATCACACTTATTACCCTTCACAGTGATTATGTTATACTGAAATCCAAGTAAGCCGAATGATATAGCGATAAAATTAAAAGCTATCCGAATGAAACATATCCTCCAAGGCCCTAGGTTTGTGACTGCCCTTGGTTCACGGCCATTTTGTTTTCGCTCCGGATCTCGTGAGATTTGCGCAGTGCGTGAGACTGACCGTGGGAAAATATTAACTACGAACGTCACTACTATTTGCAAACAATGTGTTAAAGATGCGGTTTAAACAGGTAAATATTTTTTATTTATTTAAATAAATTAAATTTATATAAAATTGACTAATTCCAAACGAAGACCCCTTTAAACCCTTTTTATACAATATTAAACATTGCCGTTTTTGTCGTCTGCTCTGTTTACATTTTATCAATGCAAGTCACGTGACGATATAGTGTAGAAGTAAGGCCGATATAAAAAAAGTTTGGTCAATGTCACAAAGGCACTATAGAAAATAATGCAATTTCAAACTTTTTTATTTTTATTTTTGCAGGCAAATCCGCAGCAATTGAGCCACAAGTACAGGCTGTATTCACCTACTGCATTGACTACCAAAAGCTATTGTAGAACTGTTAATTTTTATTTAAAGTTACATTTAATTAGTTAAAAAACTGTTAAAAGTTGTTAAACAGTTACCTACCATGAAGCTGAGAAACTCATTTTCATCACAATAACCGTGGGAAAATATTACGTCACGAATCAAGGGCAGATTCAAAATGGCGATCATGTTGCGACAGTGGTGTAAACATTTATGGATTGTTGAGTTATTTGTTATTGGAACATTGCATTGGATTATAAAAAGTGAAAAGGAAGGAATTATATTATCAAGATAAGAGCTTTCTTTTCCAGAATGTATATTTGTGAAAGTAATTTTACAACAAAATGTCTTAGGGTAACGAACCATGGGCTGACGAGGATATTTGAATGTGATTTATACGGGCAAAGTTTGACCTGCCTTTGCCCGGCTATAGGTTACAACTATGTACACGAATAAATATGGTAAACTCACTAACACACACAACTAATTTTCATAATGCGTCCAACTTCATTTTCATCTCCAATGTAATGGCGACAATTACCGAAAAAAAGTCCAAAAAACAAACTTTCACGAAAGTCGTGAAAACAATACAAACGAGCAAAGCTCGACAAACGAGCCACTGAGCCCCGAAATTAAAAAAGCAACACAGTTACATTACCCCTAAGGTGGGCGCAGCGAAGTTCCAAATTATTCATCTTTACGACATTATGTCAGCCATTTTGATAGACACCGCGTTCATGTCCGGAGTTTACCTCGTCCGGCCTGCTTCCTATTGTTTTAGTTCACCCTATGGCACACGGATTCTGAACCTTTTACTGTCGTCAATAAGCATATTTTGAAGTTACTTAAATGTTAATTTCTTACTTTTGACTTGGGAGAAGCAGCATGTGACGTCAAGAAGTATAACTGGTGCATCATCAACTGACGTTAAACATGACGTCATGCAACATACTTTGTAAACATGACGTAATGTGCCTGAAAATGGGCTAATTAGTTTTGCACTACTTGCAAGTAAAAGTTTGGCAAATGCATGATACGGTCTGGCAATGGAGAAGGGATGGGTATTTTCAGATGCATCTGTGACATTGTACTTATCTTTACCTTAAAATATGTCTAATGTATTCCAACATAAAAACAAATCCGGCGGACATTCACCCGTATTGAGCTTCTCGCGAAGCGAAGCCCCAATTTTAAAAGCAATTGTATTTTGGTAAGCTTCGCGAAGCCCACCGCCATGAGTCGCCCCTTTCTTCAATTCCTTGGTTGACCTTAGTTGACATTTTCACAGAGAACTGCATGGTTATAGAATAATATGAAATTGGCACTACCTATGCTATGTAGAAGGCAAAGCACTTCGATAAAAAGTACATTTTTTACAACCTTAATTTTCTCTATTTTCAGGGCTTGCACTGGCTATTTTTTTCTTTGCGCAACTACTTTCGCCAAATGAAAAAAGTTAGAACCAAATATTTTCTTTATGGCACAAACTCATTACTTCAAATGTCAAGCTAACATGGTCCACAAATTTGGAGATACTTAACCAGGGCTTTTTTTCATGATTTTGGGAAGATGACCCGTACCCCTGGAATTGGGAATTTTAGCGTGATTTTTCAAAAAATTGGGAATTTTAGCGTGATTTTTAATAAAATTCGAAAAAATATGAAGTAAAGCATTCCTTTCATAATTATATCTTTAATACTGTTTTTTGTACACCAAGATAAACAGAAGCATTTATTTAAGCTTTTGAACCCCAATAATTGGATTGGCACACTTTTTTGAAAAATTGGGAATTTTTTCCTCTTAACTGGGAAAAAAAAAAATGTTTTGGCATTGGGAATATGACCGAATTTCGGCTATAAAAACAGCCAAAAAAAAACCCTGTTAACTATAACCCTGTTTACAACCTAAAACAAACTGAGGAACCTAAAACAAACTGAGGTTACAGATAGAACTTTTAGACTAACAATGTATTGTTCTAAACATTTAGGAATTGGATGCTCAGGTAACTTTAGAACAGAGCTTTCCCCGGGATTTTTTTAAAGAGTGGTGGCATTTTTGCGGTGGGAGAGAGGTTGCGCGGGAAGTGCCGGATGGTCATCCCTTCCTGCATCTTTTTTTTTTTAATTGTCAGTTGGAAAGAAGAGATTTGGTGTATATATATTCTTTTGCGCAAATTTGTTTTTCCTTCCGCCATATTTAATTTTTATGCGCATTTTGCACCATTTGCGCATCCCAGTGCGAGCCCTGGTTTATTTTAAGGGTGATAACTAACTCTAATTTTTAAATTTGATCACATCATAATCTTAATTACTATTGTCGGATTAATTATGGCTCCCCCACACAAAGTGTGGTAGGGGAGCCATATTGATTTTGTGCTTTCTGTCTGTAGGTCTGTCTGTCTGTCTGTGTCACAAACGATGTCCGATCAATAACTAGAGAATGGTTGGACCTAGGGTCCTCAAACTTGGAAGGATGGTTGGTCATGACAAGTAGATGACCCCTATTGATTTTGGGGTCACTAGGTCAAAGGTCAAGGCTGTAGGTCTGTCTGTGTCACAAACGATGTCCGATCAATAACTAGAGAATGGTTGGACCTAGGGTCCCCAAACTTGGAAGGATGGTTGGTCATGACAAGTAGATGACCCCTATTGCTTTTGGGGTCACTAGGTCAAAGGTCAAGGTTGCAGTGACATTGACTATCAAAACAATGTCCGATCAATAACTAGAGAATGGTTGGACCTAGGGTCCTCAAACTTGGAAGGATGGTTGGTCATGACAAGTAGATGACCCCTATTGCTGTTGGGGTCACTAGGTCAAAGGTCAAGGTTGCGGTGACATTGACTATCAAAACGATGTCCGATCAATAACTAGAGAATGGTTGGACCTAGGGTCCTCAAACTTGGAAGGATGGTTGGTCATGACAAGTAGATGACCCCTATTGATTTTGGGGTCACTAGGTCAAAGGTCAAGGTTGCGGTGACATTGACATTCAAAACGATGTCTGATCAATAACTAGAGATTGGTTGGACCTAGGGTCCTCAAACTTGGAAGGATGGTTGGTCATGACAAGTAGATGACCCCTTTTGATTTTGGGGTCACTAGGTCAATGGTCAAGGTTGCGGTGACATTGACTATCAACACAATGTCCGATCAGTAACTAGAGAATGGTTGGACCTAGGGTCCTCAAACTTAGAAGGATGGTTGGTCATGACAAGTAGATGACCCCTATTGATTTTGGGGTCACTAGGGCAAAGGTCAAGGTTGCGGTGACATTAACTATCAAAACGATGTCCGATCAATAACTAGAGAATGGTTGGACCTAGGGTCCTCAAACTTGGAAGGATGGTTGGTCATGACCAGTAGATGACCCCTATTGATTTTTTTTGTTTAATTTTTTTTTTTTTTAATTTTTTTTAATTTTTTTAATTTTTTTTTTTATTTTTTTTTTTTTTTTTTTAATTTTTGCATAAAAAGTTTTAGGGTCGGCCCCTTAAAAAAATAGGGTCGGTCGGGTTACCTGAACCACACATATTTTTATGTGGCCTTACTGATACAGATAGTAGATACAGTCACAGGGATATTGAATATCAAAACGATCTCAGATCAATAGAGGACGGTTGGACCTAGAGTCGTCAATTATGCCTGTTCCGGCTAGTGGGGGAGCCATACGTTTTTGTCCCATGGACAATAACAATTTCTAGTTGGATTTGTTTTATTCTCAAAAAGAGGTGTCGGCAGCATTTTAAAGGAGTCGGTCGGGTCACAGTAAACACAGGTATTAGTTTATTTGGATTAAGTATTTTAAATGTCAATCTCGTTAGAAAAGTTCCAGAACTGTAGATAATCTCGATGAATCATTATCTAGAAACGTGTGCAGATCCGTTTTAAATTTTGGAGTGAGTGAAATCATGCAGCAACATGGCAATTGGTTAATACCCTCGCATTTATAGAAGACTAGATTTATTTATTATTTATTCTGTTTGTGAGGAGAGCGGGGTGGGGATGGGGTAAGTGTTTTTTTTCTGTTAAACTGTTATTGGCAAAAAAAATTTATTCTGTTATCTGTTATTGAGAATATTTATTTAATCTTTATTACCTGTTATCATCAAATTCTACCCCACATCCCACCACCACCACCCACACACAACTGCCCCTCCCGCCTACACACAATTAATTATATCAAAGTACTTTGTCCGTTATCTAGGCAGTGCCTATTTCATAATAGGATAGCCGAATGTGAGAATTTGGATGTCAAATCTTTAGTTCATATTGGGGTTAAACCAGGAATATCATAATTTTGCATTAGATGTTGAGATTTTATTTTATTTTCAGTAGGTGATAAAATTTGTGTTACTTAGTTTTTATCCTTAGGTTCTATAGTAAAATAAAAATCTTTGGCAGAGTAAAAAGACGATAATTGTCAAGATTTTGATTTGAAATGATACATATATTGAATCAATTTGCATGAATGTGCATGAAATATGCAGAGTTTTAAAAGAATCACACTGTAGATACCTTAATTTTAACAGTAAACGTGGTTGAACATCAAGGATAAAGACCGAGTTTATCACCTACCAGAATGTATTGGTAATGTCTTATTTCTGGTCACTGATTGGTCAGTTTTTTTGATGATGCTGTATCAAAATTATGAATTGCCAGGCTACGCGTTAGGTTGGATGCGAAATTAATGTTAATGTTATCGCAATCTTATATTTATCAGTGCAAAAGACTGAAAAGTGACGGAAAGTGGCCCCGGACCAGTATATATTATGTTCGGAATTGTCCAACATTTTTTTCAGCTGCTGTGCTGCAATTTCTTGTTTCTGTACGAAGACAAATACCAAAAGTACAAATATATATACAAAAATACCTGTTCTTTTTCACTTTCAGAAGCCATGTTTTTATTAGCTGGTTTTCTATGAAATCTGCGCCTGTATCAACTGAGTTTTGAAAACGAGAACCAGCCTAAACAAATTATGTTATTTCCGGTCGCTCGAATTACCGAAATGGACCAAAATGAAGATGACTTACCGAAATGGACCGAAATGGAGATACGATTTACCGAAATGGAGTGTATTTTGACTAGTTTTTGGTTAATATATGTGTATTAACACAAAAAATAAACAGATTATTTATTTATTCATGATAATAAATCATTACAACAACGCAATGTGCATGGGCATTTAGTCCCACTGAACCGGGTGGATGGTGTAAAGAGACGTTTTTATGATAGGATTTATCGAAATGGAGTTTATTTTGTAGTTTTAGGGTTATAAACATTCTCTCTTTTTTTTTTAAAAAATAAATAAAATATGTGAATTACTAAGCCTGATAATATAGCCAGTACTTTAATAATCAGATTTCCGCGATTTCAGATGTCAAAATTGATGAACAGAAATGGAGTTGTCTTTTTTGCACTATACTAGTCTTGGTGTATTAAACATCGATATTTTTAAAAATTAAGAATCTGAAATACTAGCGCCTGGGAATAAAGATGTTCTTAATCAGATTTCCGCAACATATCCTCCTAAAGTGGATGGGTCCTATATATACAAAATCAATTTACAGAATTGGATTTTATTTTTGTATGTACAAGAGTTTCTAATCCCTGATAATAATAAAGTATTAAATTAGATATTCGCAAATGTATGTGACATGAGGTACTCCTAAACTGTGCAATAAACATATGTTGTTTAAATAACAAGAGATGTTGGAGAACAGCGCAGCTCGACTATTCAATTTGTAGAGAATAATAAATTATAAAGCCAGTATATCCAATCAGAAAACAAGGCTAAAACAATGTGGGTTGGGGCTGTGGGCGGGGCGGGGCGGGTATAGAAACTCGGACCGATACAAAATTATTGTTAAAATCTCATACAAATTATAGTAAAATTTGAGGCAGGGTGTGAAATTGTATTATTTTTTATCAGTTTATCCAAAATTGCTGTCATTTTAAAGAAATTTGTGGTCGAAATGCAACTAGGGGAGGGAGGGGATATCTGGCAATTTCTATTGTGGCCTCATTTCAATTTTTTTATTGATGTTTTATATGTAAATGATTGCGTTCAAATTAAATTTTTAGTATTCGTTGCTGTCTGAGATATTCTCATTCTATAATAATGCTTTGCTACAAGTAGTATAGAGAGTAGGGGTACCAGGCCAGTTTTCCCTCGCGGGGAACGAGAAAAACTAATGAAATATGCAAGTGGAGACTCAGGCGTAACTCTCATTCACATCACCAAGATCTAAATGTAAGTCACGCCTAAATCAACACCAACATATTTCAACAGTTTTCTCAAGCACCCCGCTCAGGGAAACTCGCCTGATACCCCTACTCTCTATACTACTAATCAATCCGGTTGTTATTTTAATAACATAATATTTGCAACTCATTATGCAAAGTCAGACGGAACCGGGCAGTAGTCTTCATCATCGCTCTTCATATCATCTTTTACCATGGAGTATTTTATTGTTCTACACTTTGCTATTTTGTATTTCAGTTCAAGAAGCTCTTTTCTATTTCTATCCAGCTCGCGTTCATAATTATCCATTTCGACCAGCAATCGTCTTTTTTTGGTGTCCATAAAATCATCACGAACTACTTCATATTCTACTTGGAGTTGCCTACCTCTCATCAATTCTCTTCTGTATTTATCTTTTAAATTGTTAAGTTTTCTGCAAACCTTTTCTAATCTTTCATGTTCCATTATATAATAATACTATATATAATTATTTTTAAGCCCTTATTTAATATTTTCAATATCTTTAAATGAGACCCAACTATTGAAATCCTCATTGTAACCCTTCCATTTAATCAATGCTTGTTTCTTTTTATAATCACGTCGTATTACTTTTTCAATTCTAAATAGCTCTTGGTCGGCTTTTATCATTTCTAATTCATAAAAGCTTCCATCAATGTTTTCGTTGTTTAAATCTTTTATTTTGTATGTCACAGGATTTGTGTTTTGAATTTCATCAACAACAAAAATTTCTTCAGTCCAATTTGGAGTACAGCCTTTCTCAAACGTTCTTTTATATTTGCTGATTCTAACTTTATCCCCTATTTTAAACTTTGGCTTAATTTGAGTACTTTTCATCTTTCCATACAAGTTGAAATACACCGTTCCTTTATTTTTTTCATCACTAGCTTCAGCCGGTGTCATTTTAATACTCCGGTGTTTTGTATTATTATACTTATCAACCATTTCTTGTAACACGTCTTAATACGTATTTGTATCGTTACCTGTAAAATAATTCCACATCTTTTCTTTTAATGTCCTGTTAAATCGTTCAATTACTACAGCTTTTCCGAAATTAAAAGTGTGATACATTTTGATATTATTATCATCAAGAAATTGCTTAAACGTCTTGTTGTAAAATTCCACACCTTGATCAACCCACAACAATTTACACTGTCTTTCTGTACTGATTATCTGTTGGAACGCTTTGGTAATTTCTAAACCAGTTTTATTTGGAACCGGTACAACCCAAGCAAATTTACTAAATAAATCAATAACAGTAAGCAAATATTTAGTACCTTTATTATACTTTGAAAACGATTGCATATCAACCAAATCAGCAGACCATATTTTATCAATTTCATTACCAATCACATGGCGTTTAGTGAACTTTCTTCGTATAGGTTTATGAAGTTCATCTGCTAACTTGTCAGTCCATTTCAACGCCTTTTCTAGTTTTTTGAGTTTCCAAGACCAAGTTTATATTTTGTACTAATAACTGGTTTTACTATCAAATTCTTAGCAATCTTTTCTCCAACAGTTTTAGACTTACTTTTTTTTAAACCGGCCAACATACTTTTATCACACATTGATTTATTACTAGGATTTTCATCAAAACAATAATCATGATCTTTACAAACAGCATCTAATTCATTTACCGGTTGTTCGCTATCAAGTGAATTACCAGGACCGCAATATTTATAACCAGGAAGAGTTAGCCCCTTTTTAGGTAACAGAGGAAGCATAGCTTTATGAATATCAATATTACCACCTTCTGTGTTTTTAACAAACTTTGTTTTAGTAATACCACAAGATGCACAAGTTGCTCTTAACATTTTCCTACCATTTTTTGCTAAAACATACTTAGGATCATCATTTTCAGTAACCTTTTTTTCTTTTATGCAATAACTCATATATAATATGATTAGATTAAACTTCGTTTACAAAACATGATGTTATGATGTTTTCATTTTCTATCGGCTTGTAAGGTTTTAATAATTTGTAAAGAATATCGTACAAACTATTTCCTTCTTGCAACTTTTTGACAAAGTACAAACAGAAATATCCGCACAGGATACTTGTTTTATCTTGGTATTGAATGGTGTTGTATTTTATATTAGGTATGTAAGTTAAAACTTCTTTTGGTGGGCTCAGACCAAACGGATCGAAGTAATAATTATCATAGTAACAAGTCCAGTGTGTACCAGGTCCAATATGATCATCAAGATTAATAATACCACATTCTTGTTTATTTTGTTTTGCCGGTAATTTGTTTTTGCTGTACACCCCACTGAATTTCTGTATACCTAGCTGCTTAACCCATTTCATTATATCTAAGTTAGAGATAGGTTTATTTTTAAAAAAAATAAATATTTTACAAATGGGATACTTCTATATGGCCTAATTTGTGAGTCTACTTGCAAACTTTGTCCTCTTCTTTCTATTTGCAAACCTTTTCCAGTTAAGCCACTAATAAGAGATCCGATCAACGGAATTCCTAATGATGCAAGAAGCCCAAGAAATCCTCCGTCCTGCTGTTGTTTTTTAGTTAGTTTAACAGGGCAGCGACCTTTTGACTTTGCTATCTTGTTTCTTTGCGCAGCTGTTAATTTATTTGATTTTAGAAGTGTTTGTTTTTTATCACTAGGAACAGTTGCCGTTATATCTTGCTGTTTGTTATTACTGGGAACAGTTACCGTTTTAGGAACAGTTGCCATTTTATTACTAGAAGCACTTGCCAGTACGTCTTGCAGTGTTTTTTTTTGTTAGTTTAATAGTGCAGCAACCTTTTGACTTGCTATTTTGCTTTTATGTGCAGCTGTTAATTTATTTGATTTTAAAAGTGTTTGTTTTTTATCAGCAGGAACAGTTACCATTTCATTTCTAAATATTTTGCCAATTCCAGTACTTGCCAGACCACTAAGTGCCCCTGTTGCTAAAGGTCCTAATATCTTTGGAGCAAGTCTAGCAACTGTTGGTAATATAGTTTTAGTCAACAAACCAGCTAATGCACCTAAAAAGCCTCCATTCTTGGACTGAGATCTCATTTGCGATTTTGATATATTCATTTCTAATCCCCGTCCACCAGATTTAGCTTTGTTAATATTGTTAATCTGAGTAGCTGTCAGCGACAAGGGGAAATTCCCAGTTAGTTGGTTATTTTTTAACCTGAGTGTTAATTTACTTTTATCCTCATAAGCCCTCGCTAAACTCTGTTTTTGCCCATCTGTTAAATTTACTGAATAATTTACGTAAGTCATATATATTATAAGTTATATTAAACTACAGCCGCCGGGCTGGAGGATAAGCTTTAGCTTAGACTACTACCAATTCATTTCCGACATTATCAATAACTACATCTACTTCATAGAGAACCAGAGCATAAACTTTATAAGGAGCCCCCGGAGGTATATTTAGCTTATATCTCAAACTTAGTTGTTTCGGATCAATACTGACTTCATTTTCCTTGTAACTCAAATCAAAATGTATCATTCCGAAAAGAGTTTTAAAATTACTCACATTGAGTAAAGTTCCAGTGTTTTTATCATTTTGCTTGTAAGAATAATTAATAACATCTCTGAATATTCTTATGATATTAGCATAACTATATTCGGTTTCTGGATAATAAACTCCATTTCCAACTTCCAGTCTAGCTGATTGTAAATAGCAATTAGTATTAGCAGCATTTACCTTAAACGTATCCAAAAGATGAGGATTTTGTGTTTGAGAAGAACTCTTGTCTGACCTTTGCAAATACACAAACACATGTTTGGGATTTTTAACACCAGCCGTTATTCTAAATACGGATTCAGTTAGTTGAGAACTTCCGCTTTCTTGTATCATTTCACGAAGATAAGTCCATCGTGTTGATGTCATATGATTTGTCATTACATAACTTAAACCATCTGAGTTAAATATCATTCTGGGTATCCACAAAACTAATTTATTAATAACTACTCGACCATCATCACCACCAGCTTTGAAAATTAGCACATTATCATCTGCCAGTTGCAAGCTAATTTGAATCTGACTAGGAGGAAGCATGTTTGTTTCCAAACCTCCAAAGAAGGAATATTTGTTTAATGGGATTATAGAGTCAACTATTTGATTAGTTATGATTAAAGCATGACGAATCGCAAATCCTGAATTATAACCAGATTGATCATCTCGAGATTCTGCAGCAGCCGTATTATCTAAATAAAAGTATTCATTTGTTCCGGTTGTCTTTACATAATCGTCAGAAATTTCAAGCAAGCTTTTGACATTAACAAATCTGTGAAGATTATTTCCATCGTAAACTATTTTTTCCATTTTGCTTTACTTGCATTTGATCAATCAGTGAAGCTGCATCGTTAATCAGAGCAATTTCATCGTCGACTGCGAAATTGGCTCCATCAGCAAGTTTGTTTACTTGAAAACTGATTTCAAAATATGCATTATACCAATCAAAGTAAGAACTTCTATCATTTAGTGTAAACTGATAACCACTTTTCATTTGTCTGGTATTATTTCCTGGTCGTGTTATGGGGGTATCTAACTGAATAGGTACATGTTCATATCTAGTATTATATTGATTACTTCGAAACATCTACATATACTAGTAATTAGATTATTTTCTATTAATTAATCGATTAATTCTCACATGAATTCCCCTTCCGGAAAGTAATCTATTAATTTTTGTATTTACATCTTCTTCAGTTTTAGCTACAACTTCCTTTTTGTTATCAGTCTTTGTAAGTTCTTTTAAAAATATCTCACCTTTTGGTTAAGGTTTAATAACTGAAACTAACTTATCAGCAGCCATTTTTCCTACTTCATCTCCAAGTTTTTTAGAACCGCTTTCTAAGATTTGTTTTCCAGCAGTTTCTAATGCTTTCTTGCCTGCTGTTTTCACAGACTCACTAAATATCTTTGATCCAACTTTTAAAAAAATGTCAAATATGCCAGCTCCAGTTAATCGATCAACTTGAGTATATATTCCCGTACTAGTGTCATAAACCTTTTTTAAACATGCCATATAACTTATGTTACATTAATTCCTTCAAAACAAATCGAAATGATGTGTGGACACCATTAAGATTAATAATTTTACCGGAGAAATCGGTTATGTAAATATTAATACTGTTAATGATCGTTTTGTTTACTTCGCAGAACCCGACTCTCATCGGTTCATTTTAAAAAGGATACGCTCTCGTAAGAGCAGCTGTACTTATTTCATAAATGACATCCCCGTATGATCCATCAACAATAGAATTACTCATCAAGTCACAGTGGATATACAATGTATCAATAGAATTTGTTATGTCTGGTATTGCAGTTCCAAATTTAGTTTCTCTAATAACTGCATCTTTGTCAAACCCGATCAAGGTGTGAAAATTTGATTCTCTCAAATCAAGCACAAAGTTATTATTAATGGTAACTGAACATTTGAAACTTGATAAATCAAACTCAATTTTTATCGGGACAGGCGTGTCATCAGTTAAATCATTGTTTACAGTCAATGCTTCTTTTATGTAATTATCAATATCACCATAACTGTAATTTCCATTTTTAAAAATAATACTTTTCCAATCTGTTCCATTGTGATACCTTATCACTTTGTTATTAAAATCTTCACTAATATTATACCACGAGTAAGTCATGGAATTAATCTTATCGAGTCCAATGCCATACTGTTTGTTTCTGCCTAATATTAATGGTCTGTCAAATACAGTTGTAAAATTACTCGGTGTATTTGAGCTATTAATTATTGACGCTTTGTCTGATGATAATACAATTTTTTGTTCCATATAATATAGGATGGATAAAATTAATCACCTTTGTAAAACAGTTTAAAACTTGATTTTTCAAAATTGAAAACTTGTGTAGTGCCATGTTTTATTCTCGGAGAGATGGTCCAATATTGAGATTCCGGAAGATATACTTCAGATGTTTCTTTTAGTATTCGTTTACCATTTTCTATTTTTGGTTGAACATGCGGCTCATCAGCACCTTTATTTAACAAACTAAACCATTCTATACCAATGTCTGTAAGTGCAACAGTATATGTAAGGTCTGCTTCAACTATATAACGCCCTGGTTTTACAATTATGTAGCATATTCTCCAGTTTTTACAAATGGATACGTTACAAGAGTAAACGTCTCGAGAAAATTATTACGTTTGTTTCTTTCAAGTGGTTTTTGTGTCGGGTACGACGCATAACCAACTCTATCTTTTATAATACTTATTCCGTCTACTGTAGCTTCAAGAATTAAAATCCGGCTTAAATAGTCTACTTTTACTTTCAACCCATCAATTATACCAAGAACTGGTGTGTGCCGACTATCAGACTTTTTATTAAACTGTTTCAATGAAGCTATTTCACCATCAAAAGCTTTGCTTCTTTCATCCTGAGCAGCTTTCAATTGCTTTGAAGCATCATCAATAGCAGTGTTAAGTTTATCAGTGTTAACCAGTTTCCAGCGACTTGCCGTCAACCATTTTCTTTTTAATGTTTTCAAACTCTTTGCTGATATCACCAACGTTGGTGTTTATCTGCTCATGTAATATTTTAATTTGAGTTATTTCGGTAGTAAAAGCAGTTCTCATTTGTTTTGAAGCATCAGCAATAGCAGTTTCAAGTTCATTATTGTCAACCATTTGTTTATTGATTTCTCCGATCCGTGTATTAATATTTTGAACACCCCAGTTCTTATTTGTTCACTTAATTTCTTGAAGTTTTCACTCTCTTTCAATACATCTTTCTTTTCTAGCTCTTTCAAAGCATCATCCAAAAGTTTTATTTCATCTTTCAATCAGTTTTGAATTTCAATCATTTTTTCACGGTTTGCTTGTAACTTTGTTTGTATTTGACTTAGTTTATCATCAACACCTGTTGTCAAATATTCCAGCATATCTGGAATTTTATCGATATTATAATCACGTATGATCTTTGTTATTCTTCTTTGAGTAAATTGCTTTGTTGCTGCATCATCTGCCTTTTCTGGATTACCGACATTGATAATTATATTTTTATTCATGTCAAGATCACTTCTCAAAACATTTTCCTGGTTTTTGCCTTTGTTAAGATAACTAACCAGATGTTTTTGTTTTACATACTCAGACAGCACAATACCAAAATATGTAATATTGACACTGCCAGTAGTAACTTCCCCACCAAGATCATTAAAAAGTCCCATTTTATATAATATGATTAGATTAAATTTCACCAATGAAATTACGCTTTACTAACTTCCTCGGGCGATCCAGATACAGAAAGTCGTACTGCTTGAAAGTTGCTTTTTTTATACTGATCTTTGCTGATATCTTGTTCTCTAGAAAGCATGTTTATTTCATTTATACTTGGAGTTGCATAAAAGATGTAATGAGAACAGTTCAACCGAATGTCTTTGGGAGTTTTGTAATAAGATTGAGATAAATAAATCACGCAACAATTTTTATGTCTTCCCTGGATGAAATAATTAATAATATCGTTTTGATTGCGTTCATCTTCTGATTATCTGAATCAAAATCATTCACAGGGATAACTTCATCATTTGAACATTCTAATATGTCTTCAACTGGAATTTTATTCTTTTTTGCTATCTTTTCCAGTTTTTGCGATAAGACCTGATACTTAGAATGCTCCAAGTTTTTAGCAAACAAGTAAATCTTGTCATAGTAAAACAAAAGGTTTCAGCAACATGTGAACTAATGTGTTTGTCTTGCCAGAACCTGAATTACCGCAAATTAACATTCTAAAACAACAGACTGGCATAAAGTTCCATAGTTGTTTAAAATTACCATTTTCTGTTTTCATATCATAGTGTGGAATTTGCATTATAATAATACTTAGATAATACTTGTCCAAACTTATGTTAACTTATTTTAACTTATCTTAATTCATCTTAATTTAATCTAACCTTATATTATACATGTCTTTGTTAAGATGGAAAGAATTAGCAGATAAAAAGCGAAAAGCGAGTGAGCTTGTTAAAGAATTCGAGAATAAAGTTACCCGAAAAAGACTAGAAAAAGGAGCTAGTCGTGATTTGTACACAGAAGTATTTAAACCTGTAACTAGCGAAATAACAGAGCAAACAAGGCGGTTAGCTGAACATTTGATTACCCTTCCAGAAATAAGTCAACAGTTGGCTCTTCTTCCTGAGGCTAAACGTCCGCAATTACTTGCCCCGCCTGATCGCGGAGCTATAGCACCACCGCCGCCACCACCGCCGCCGCCGCCACCACCGCCACCGCCGCCACCACCAACGCCACACGTTAAAAAACCAGCTGCCAAGAAAACCGCAGATCCTACTAAATACTAAACTATCGCCGACTAGTTACCGAGAGGAACTAGAGCAGGCAATAAAGGGACCAAAATTAAGAAGTGCTTAAGACAGAGTGCTAAGGTCAAAAGCTGCCGAACCCGGGACAGACCTATTTGCAGAAATCAAACAAAAACGTACATCAATTGATCTCGGGGACGAAGAAATAAAAGAAGAAGAATGGGGAGAAGAAGAACCTGCTGCGAGGCCTAAAGAACCCAAACCGGTGTATGATATTGACTTGGATGCTGGTATGAATAAAGACATACTTGATAAGTATGGCTTGCCGCTCCCAACTGAAATACCAGGTATTACTGATGGGAGTGCTGATCATGCTAAATATATTGAAAGGGCTCATGAGATACACAAGGAAATAGATTTCAAGATAAATGGTCTAAACACAAGAATAAACAACCTCTGCGAAGAAAAACTCAAAGCGGGTCAGGAAAAAGCAACATCCGATGCGACTAAACTTAAATATTCAAAATTACTCGGTGACCCGATCGCGTCAAACATGAGATAGCTTTACTTACAGAAGAATTTAATAAAAAAGCAGATGAGGCATATGAGGCAAATGATCTGGGTTTTTATATAGGGAAGTTGCCTGAGCGAATTCGAGCAGCTGATGAAACTGTACAAAAGACTGGCAAAGGGATGCAACAAAATAAAAATTCCTACAAAGATGACAAAGATGGTCACTATGGAATGTTACAAATTGATTTACCCAAGCTTGTTGGTCATCACAAACTTATTGCCAAACAAGGAAAAGCAGTTGTGTTAGACCTAAAAGTAGATGATGATTTTATAGACTTGATAACAAAGCGTTACAACAATGGAAAAACTTATTCAAAGCTGTCTCAGAATGTTTTTAAGGAACTAACAGAATTATCTGATTTGCCAATTCACAAAGGTTCTTCAAAGTTCAAGAAGATTTTAGGAGGTTGTGTTGAATATTACAATAATCCTAATGATTTGATGGATGATCTAGAATTGGTATGCGGAAGTTTCGAATCAGGAAATAATAGTCCGCAGTTAATAAATAAAGGTATTAGCATAATCGATGAATTGTTAAAAACAGGCGAAATGTCACCCAAAGAACACGAGCAACTATTTTCTAAATATTTTAATTAAATTATTGTCTAAATGTAATTATACATGAAAACCAAAGAAGGATTAATTGATCACTTGACGCGACTTGTAGCTGCAGTACAGACGCAGTTATAAATTGTGCGGTATTATAAACACAACATTACAGATTGCCAGTGGGACAATTGGTTGTACTGCCGTACTGGCATTGGTTCCAGCAATTCATGTTTTTGTAGCCGCAGTTGGTGCAGTTCCTCCAGTAGTTGCTGTTTTAGTGAGTAAAACAAGAATAGCAGAAAAAAAGACTTTGTTAAAAACACATCATAGGAGTTTTAAACAACTTCTAGCATATGTCCAAACAACAACAGGACTAGAAAATGATGAAGAGGTAATTAGGATTACCTTCAATAAAATATTAGAGATTCAAAAGAATGATAACTTTACAGAACCTCTGGAAATGTATATAAAAAGATTCAAGTTAAACGGCCATGGCAGTCAGTCGTAATTCTTTTCTGATTTGTTTCCATATCCTATCGTACTTGTCTCTGGTTGATTTTGTTTTAATCGGTTTTGTTTCTTTTTCTATTTTTAATATTTTAAATATTTTCTGAAAAATGTATTCAAATTTGATTGATCTTTTCCGACCTTCCCGTTTATCCAAAATCTTTACAATTTTGTAAAACAAATCTTCAAATCTTTGTCTGTTTGCAGAAGACAAATCAAATGCTACCAAGTATTTATCTAAATGGTACTTTCTTTGGTAAATAGTTTTCTTTGGGCTGTTTTTGTAACCTGTAATGAGATTATAACCATTGTGAGTGCCACAATTAAGGCAAACACGCTCGTTATCGAAAACTTCACAAGTATCATTACAATTCACACATGCGTATGTACACTTGTAACACAGTTTGACCCTGGTACAATATTTACAAAGCTTCTTTTTATTAGTCATGTAAAATAAGATGCAATCCGAGCACACCTCAGGAGGATCAATAATATCAAATACTCTTTTACAATATTTGCAATTCATTATGTTATACTATAGAATTATATATTTAAATAAGGCTTAACAATATTATCTTACGTAATATTATAATGGAACAAGTAGAAAAGAAAATCAAAAACTTTAAGAAAGATCAAATGACATATGCCCGAACGGTTGATTTTGAAGATATGAGTAAACTCGATAAAGAGTTAATAGTTTTTACAAACTTTCAAGATCTGACTAAAAGAATTATAACAATGACACAACAATTAAAATTACCATGGAAAAAGCAGATATAAACAAGCTGCATGCTTTTTGTAAAAAAACAAATTTCAGAGGCAACTCGTGGTTTTGTAACTGAGGCTGCTTTTATTCCTTACTACAGCATTTTGTTAGACAAAGGAATTAATATCATTATGTATGGATAAATAAAAAATAATATAATCTAACCGGTGAATAAATATTTTACTTCAAAATAATTAATTAATTAATTAATTAATAGGGGCTTAAAGAAATAATCTCATGTAGTATTATATAATGAGTATCCGAGAAATTGAAACATCCCCAAAACAGTATAGCAAGGTTTTTAAAGTAGATGGTTATTTAAGTAATGATCCGGTTGTTCAACTACAAAAAGCACACACTCCTGCTGTAAAGTTTCTCAAAGCAGAACTAAAAAGAACAGGTGGATTTAAATTAAGCATTGATGTAAAACTTACTTTTAAAAAAGAAGTACCGATGGGTAAAGGAGATTTTGTTACTTTATACAAAACAGCTTACTTTGCCTCAAAGGCTGTAATAATATTAAACAAAAATCAAATATCAGAAGCATTAGACAAAGCACAGAAAGAAATTATAAAATAGAATTGGAAATTGGCTTCAGGAGGGAAGTGGTTGGGTAATTGAAACACTAGACGCACACTATATAAATCGAATAAAGTATAAGCCTTTACGAGGTAGCTCTTATTTGGATTTACCAAAAGAACTTGCTAATGCTAGAAAAGGATTAATAAATATAAAAAATGAAAATGATAATGAATGCTTCAGATGGTGCCATTTGGCTTATGAATTTCCTGCCAATGATAAACCACAAAGGATAACAAAGTATAAAAAGCATATTGATGATCTTGATTACAAAGGAATTACATTTCCTGTTACTATCAAACAAAGCCCAAAAATAGAAAAACAAAACAACATTTGTTTTAACATATTTGGGTATGAAGATAATCAAGTATACCCTTTGTACATATCAAAAAATAAAGCAAAAGAATCGTGTGATATGCTTTTAATTACTGAAAAAGAAAAAAATCATTACGTGTTGATAAAATATTTTAATAGACTGATGTTTGGTCAAACACTATACAAAGGGAAAAATGGTTTTGTAAAACATGTGCAATGCTTTAAATTCGAAAAGGTGTTAAAAGCTCATAAGCCTGATTGTCTTTCACTTAACGGAAAACAAGCAATAAAAATGCCAAGTAAAGAGGAAAAAGTTAAGTTTAAAAACTATGACAGGCAGCTTATGGTTCCGTTTGTTATATATGCTGATTTTTAATCAATAACCGAAAGTATTTCTTCAGCATCAAACAATCCTAAAAAATCACATACAGAAGCATATCAAAAGCATGCTGATTGCAGTTATGGGTATAATGTTGTTTGTTGTTATGATGATCAATATTCAAAACCAGTTGTAACGTATAGAGGTCCGAATGCTGTTTACAAGTTTTTGGAAAAAATGATAGTAGAAGAAAAGTGATGCAAGACAACTATGAATGCAAGCTTTAAAAAAGATCTAGTAATGTCACAGGAAAAAGAAGCTAGATTCCAAAAATCTAAATCATGTCATATTTGTGGTAATGGTTTTTCAATAACTCTTAAAAAAGATGACCCAAGTAGTATAGTAGCATATGAAAACTCCGTTAGAAAAGTTAGAGATCATTGTCATACAACTGGAAAGTATAGAGGAAGCGCTCATGACATATGTAATATAAAATTTCAGGTTGACTAGAAAAATACCTGTTGTGTTTCATAACTTGAGAGGAGGATATAACTCTCACTACATAATGCAACACATCGGAAAGTTTAAACAAAACATAAATGTTATACCGAATAACATGGAAAAGTATATGGCTTTCATGTTAGGAAAAAGTTTAGTATTTATTGATAGTTTTCAGTTTATGTCCCAATTATTAGATAATCTAGTAAAAAACGTTCCGTCGTTTCAATACATATCTCAAGAATATAGCGGTAAAAAGTTAGACTTGCTAAAAAGAAAAGGCGTTTATCCTTATGATTATATGAACAGTTTTGAACGCTTCAAGGACACTAAGTTACCTGGCAAAGATAGCTTTTATTCTCAATTAAATGATGAACATATTTCAGATGTAGATTATGAACACGCTAAAAAAATATGGAAAACATTCAAGATTAAAAATATGGGAGAATATCATGATCTGTATCTCAAGACTGATGTGCTGTTGCTGACAGATGTTTTTGAAAACTTTAGAAAAATGTGCATTGAGTATTACAAATTAGATCCTTGCCATTACTGCAGTAGTCCTGGTTTATCCTGGGATGCATGCCTTAAGATGACTGGTATCCAACTTGATTTAATAACTGATATTGATCAATATTTGAAGGATTAAGAGACGGTACGAGTTATATTGCAAACAGATATTCACAGGCTAACAATAAATATATGAAAAACTATGACAAGAAAAAAGAAAGCAAGTACATAATATATCTTGATGCTAATAACTGCTGGCAACTTCAAGTGGGTTGATAAGTTTGAAAAAGGAAAATCAAATTACATTGTTGAGTATGATATCGAGTATCCTGAGAAACTACACGACTCGCATCATGATTATCCTCTTGCCCCGGAAAGTTTAAATATCAAAGATGAGTGGCTGTCAGACTATTGTAAAAATGTAAAACAAAAGTTTAATTTAGGACATTGTACTGTTAATAAACTTGTTACGACGTTGAAAAATAAAGAAAAATATGTCGTGCATTTTAGAAACTTAGAATTGTATAAAACGCTTGGATTAAAGGTGACAAAAATACATCGAATACTACGGTTTGACGAATCAGAGTGGTTAAAGACATACATAGATTTTAATACTGCCAAGAGGACAGCTGGTAAAAATGCTTTTGAAAAGGATTTCTTCAAACTGATGAACAATTCAGTTTTTGGTAAAACTATGGAAAACTTGAGAAAAAGAATTAATGTTAAATTGACTCACGACGAGGAGGTCCTTTTAAAATATGCGGCAAGACCTTCATTTATTTCTTGTAAAATGTTTAATGAAAATGTATTTGCCATAAACAGAATTAAAGAACGATTAGTTTTAAATCGTCCTATTTATGTTGGTATATGTATTTTAGAACTGTCAAAATATTTGATGTATGATTTCCATTACAACTATATCAAAAACAAATATGATAAAAAAGCTAAGTTATTATTTATTGATACCGATTCCTTGTGTTATGAAATAAAAACAAAAGATGTGTATGCAGACTTTTACAAGGATAAATAACTTTTTGATAATTGCGATTATGATCCAAAAAGTAAGTTTCATTTTAATGATAATAAAAAAGTTATTGGCAAGATGAAAGATGAAACTTGCGGAATACCCATTGTTGAATTTGTTGGGTTGCTATTTTCGTATGTGCTAGATAATGAGGTTAGTGCAAAGAAATGTAAGGGAGTTAAAAAGCGTGTTGTTAAAAAACAGATAGCACATGATGATTACAAAAAGATTTTGTTTACGGCAACAGAAGCTCACCATAAGATGAAAGTCATTAGATCACAAAAGCATAACATAAGCAGCTATGCAATAAATAAAAAAAGTTTATAAGCTTATGATGATAAACGGTACATACAAGATAATGGACAAGATACATTAGCATACAAGTAAAATACTCCATGGTAAAAGATGATATGAAGAGCGATGATGAAGACTACTGCCCGGTTCCGTCTGACTTTGCCTAATGAGTTGCAAATGTTATGTTACTAAAATAACAACCGGATTGATTAGTAGTATAGAGAGTAGGGGTATCAGGCGAGTTTCCCTGAGCGGGGTGCTTGAGAAAACTGTTGAAATATGTTGGTGTTGATTTAGGCGTGACTTACATTTAGATCTTGGTGATGTGAATGAGAGTTACGCCTGAGTCTCCACTGGCATATTTCATTAGTTTTTCTCGTTCCCCGCGAGGGAAAACTGGCCTGGTACCCCTATTCTCTATACTACTGCTACATACTTCATGTGTTTGGCTGTCCGAGATATAAAAACGTATATTCTTTGCGGCCTGAGATATACATACTTTGCATTCTTTGCTGCATGTGATATACATACTCCATATGCTTTTCTGTCTAAGATATACATGCTTTATATGCTTTGATGTCTAGGATATACATGCTTGATATGCTTTGATACCCAATATATACATGCTTTGTATTCTTTGCTGCCTGAGGTATACATACGTTATATGCTTTTCTGTCTGAGAGATACTACTTTATGTGCTTTGCTGTGTGATGTATACATATGTATACATATGTTATATGCTGTTCTTCCTGAGAGATACATACTCTATATCCTGTGTTGTCTGAGATATAATTTTTTTTTTTTAATACTTTGCTGCTTGAAATATACATACAATACAATGACGTTTAGATGTCAGCTATACTTACTTAATATGTTCTGATACTTGAGATACTTCTTGTTATGCCTTGGTGCCTGAGATATACTAGCTAAGATATACTAGTTTAGAATATGTGTTTGCTGGAATACACTTTAATATTTTATGTAAGACTTTTGTGATGTTATCACTTTGTGCTTCTTTGAAGCTCTCTGATATAGTCCAAACGTAGAAGGCTTGATATGTTCTGCTTTCTGAGATTTAAAAGCTTTGAGTAGTGATTCCGAGATTCTTTAGAACTTGCTATTCTTCATTGCTTATGGTGATACTTAAATGCAATAATATACTGAACAAAAAAAGAAACTTCCGCATTTTAAGCTGTGATTTGCATAGGGTTGACTTTGTTACACTTTGTACACCAATCTAGATACAATTTCATCATTATATATTATCACTCAATCATTCTGATCAATATAAATAATCATCAAAAAACAGAGTTAGTGTGTCGCTGCTAAAACATGTTTTATTCAAATTGCAAAATCACTATATTTGTAATTTAAAGGGAGGTTATCTGAAAATATTCATTCTTGAAAGCTGTATGGCGCAAAAGTGAGTGAACAGGTCAGCTTACTTTCACCGTCTTTTTTGGTACAGGGGTTATCTTCTGTTTATTTCAATAGAACACAACTTTGTTAAATCAAAGTTTAAACCACAAGACCCGGAAATGCTGTTTAAACTAAAACAAGGGGAATAACTTTGCGTACAAGTCTGATTCAAGGAAAATTGTTTTCATGACAGTGCTGGCCTTTTAAGAAAGGTATTGACATATCAGACCAAAAAAAACATATTTTCATTGTGTCTACATGTATGGGTAAAGTTGCGGAAGTTTCTTTTTTTGTTGAGTATATTTAGAGAATTATACTTATATGTGTGGCTTCTTGTGATATACTATCTGGCATGACATGCTTCAGAATTACTTAATATATATTATTAGTTTACTATTACCATCATTACCAAAAAATACCATGACCACATATATTTAGGTTTATGTCAAAAGTAGTAAAAACTGTCACATGTATTGCCTTCAGGACATTCACTCTACTACAGCAACTGAAAACTTTATTCGCACGCAGTGGGGAAATGATTGTCTTTTTAGCTCAGGAACCTCGAATGCAAGAGGTGTTGCAATACTTTTCAACAAACACTTAGATTATAAATTACTTTCTCACATATCAGATAACGAAGGTAACTTTCTCATAGCTGACTTAACAGTTGGCAATAACAAACAATGACTCTCCCAATTTTTACGACAGTATTTTATTAAAATATGAACAATTTAAAAACAGTACTATAATAATGTGTGGAGACTTTAATATTGTTAAAGATCCAATCCTTGATTATTCTTATTACAAAAGCATAAATAACAATAAGGCACGAGAGCGAGTTTTAGACATTAAATGCGATTATAATCTAATTGATCCTTTTAGAGAATTACATCCCCATTTAAAACGGTATACTTTAAAACAAGCTAGACTCGACTTCTTCCTTGTTTCTAAAAATATGTTTTCTTCAATAGAAAATTGTACCATTGAACCCAGTTACCGCTCTGATCATTCAATGATAGTTCTAAAATTGAATTTTAATCAATTTATACGTGGTAAATCCCTTTGGAAACATGACAACTCTCTTCTTGGTGATATTGAATACTTAAACACAATAAATAGAAAAATTAAAGACATTAAAACACAGTATGCTGTTCCTATTTACAATATGGAGAACATAAGTAATATCCCCGATAATGAAATACAATTTTCAATAAATGATCAACTGTTTCTCGAAACACTACTCATGGAATTACGCGGTAAATCTATATCTTATTCTAGTTATAAGAAGAAAATTACAGATAAAAGAGAAAATGAATTAATTGCTGAAATAGAAACCTCAGAAAATAATTTGTCTTTAAATAACTTAGAAACCTTAGAAACATACAAAAATGAATTAAGAATATTAAGAAAACAGAAAATGAACGGCTACCTAATTAGATCAAGAGCAAATATAATTGAGAATGATGAAAAACCAACCTCATATTTTTGCAATTTAGAATCCCATAATTACTCTTCAAAGATAATTCCTAAAATAGAAAAACAAAATGGAGAAATCATATCAGATCAACATGAAATTTTAAAAGAGACTAAGAAATTCTATGAACAACTATATACTAGCAAAGACAATGAACTAGAAAATATTAACTTAGAAAATGACTTAAAAGACTTTGATATACCTAAACTTACAGACAGTGAATCAATTAATCTTGAAGGCCATATATCCTTTGAAGAAGCCTCTGAAATACTCAGAAATGAAAAATAACCGTAGCCCAGGGTCAGATGGATTTGGTCCTGATTTTTAGCTCTACTGATCAGAGATCAGTCTACTGATCAGAGATCAGCAGAGCTATGCCGTGGTGCGGCGTCCGTCGTCCGTCTGTCCGTCTGTCTGTCCGTAAACTTTTTCTTGTAGCGACAACTCCTCTGAAACTACTAAATGGATTTTCATGAAACTTTACAGAAATGTTGCCCATGAAGTCTAGTTGATCCTAGCAAAAATTCATGTTGATGTGAAATCCAAGACAGCCGCCAAATCTAAAAATAGGTTTTTAAAAAACAAGTTTGTAGCGACTACTTCTTGAAAACTATAAGTGATATTGATATGGGACTTTTTCTAAAATGATCAGCATGACATGATGTTGGTCCTTGTCAAAAATCGTTTTGATTCGACGTTAAACATGGCTGCCAGCGGCCATCTTTGTTTACATATAATTATATAATGAAAACTTGTAGCGACTACTCCTCTGAAACTACTTGACGGATTTTCATGAAACTTCACAGGAATGTTGCTTTTGATGTCTAATTGGTCCTAGCAAAATTTTAGGTCGGCCGGAAATTCAAGATGGCCGCCACGACTAAAATGATCAGCATGACATGATGTTGGTCCTTGTCAAAAATTGTTTTGATTCAACGTTAAACATTGCTGCCAGCGGCCATCTTTGTTTACATAGAGTTATATAGTAAAAACTTGTAGCGACTACTCCTTTGAAACTACTTGGCGGATTTTCATGATACTTTACAAGAATGTTGCTCTTAATGTCTTATTGATCCTAGCAAAATTTCAGATTGGCCAGAAATTCAAGATGGCCGCCACAGCTAAAAATAGATTTTTAAAAAAGAAGTTTGTAGCGACTGCATCTTGAAAACTATAAGTGATATTGATATGGGACTTTTTGTAAAATGATCAGCATGACATGATGGTTAACATTATTTTGATTCGACGTTAAACATGGCTGCCAGTGGCCATCTTTGTTAACACAGAGTTATATAATGAAAACGTGTAGCGACTACTCCTCTGAAACTACTTGACGGATGTTCATGAAACTTCACAGGAATGTTGCTCTTGATGTCTAATTGATCCTAGCAAAATTTCAGGTCGGCCGGAAATTCAAGATGGCCGCCACGGCTAAAATTTTCAAAAAACAAGTCTGTAGCGACTACTTCCTGAAATCAAAATCAATCAGTAGAGCTTCAAGGTTATTGACCTCTTGTTTAAAAGTATTTTGGCAACAAATAGGGCATTTTGTAGTAAAATCTTTAAACTATGGCTTCAGTAAGGGTGAGCTATCAATAATTCAAATAGAAGGAATAATAACCGTTATACCAAAGGAAAATAAATCGAGACTGCATATAAAAAAACTATAGAGCAATCTCCCTCCTAAATTGTACATATAAAATTGCCTCAGGCTCTATTGCAAATAGAATTAAATCAACACGTATTAAGCTGATAAATAACGATCAATCTGGTTTTATCTTTGGAAGATACTTAGGAGAAAACACTAGACTTATATATGATGTTATGCAATACGCAGAAGAAAATAATTTGCCAGGTTGAATTCTCTTGATTGATTTTGAAAAAGCTTTTGATTCTCTGTCATGGGCCTTTATATTTAAAGTACTTACATTTCTTAAATTTGTAGAAAATTTTATATCATGGATAAAGATTTTATATAAAAATGCAAAATTGACTGTTAACCAAGGAGAAAACCTGTCATCGTTTTTCAACATCGGAAGGGGCTGCCGTCAGGGCGACCCCTTGTCACCTTATTTTTTTATTTTGTGTGCTGAAATATTGGCAATTAGAATAAGAAATAATAGAAATATTAAAGGTATTACTATAGAGCATGTAGAAACTAAACTTTCGCAATATGCAAACGATACATCTGTCCTTTTGGATGGATCTGATACATCTCTGAATGTAACACTTTCAGAACTATTAAAATACTCTAAATATTCTGGTTTAAATATAAATATTTACAAAACACAAGTTTTATGGATAGGGAGGAAAAAATACAGTGAAGATATTTAACACCAATTGGTAAAATCACAGTTATTAAAACATTACTACTTCCTATTTTAAATCATTTATTTATATCTCTTCCAAATCCAAATGAAAACACAATTACAAAAATTAATAACATATTTTATGACTTTTTATGGGAAGGCCCTGCAAAAAAAATAAAATCCGTAATAGTTAAGCAACATTTTGAAGGTGGTCTCAAAATGATTAATCTTAAAGCATTTATATTCAGCCTTAAAACTACCTGGATAAGACGACTCATAACTTATTAGGGCACTTGGAAGCAACTGGTTGAAAAAATAATAGATATTAAAAAATTAACATCTTTTGGCAAAAATCACTGTGAAACATTAATAAAAAAAATAATCTGGAAAGATGTGCTAATTTCAACAATATTTTGATTGGCGGTAAGCCGTTTTTTAACGAAGTATGGTATAGGAAAGGCATCATTTTTATAAATGACTTAATCAATGAAAATGGTGGATTTTTTATTCTTTTACTATGTTCGAAGAAAAAACTGGCATTAAAACAAATTTTCTAATCTACGAAGGAGTAATACTTAGCTGCCATTAAAATCTTTAGAAAACAATTGCAAAACAAAATAACAATGAACAAATTAGAAAACCCAATTTTACCGGCGAATATTAAAGCAATCATCAAAAACAAGAAAGGTTGCATTGATATGTATTCCATTTTTAATAGAAATAATGAAAGTCCAACATCAAAAATCAAATGGGAACATATTTATGATATTGAAGCCGAAACATGGAAAGACATGTATTCATCCCCTTTCAAAATTACCTCTAGCACAATACTACAATGGTTTCAAACAAGAATTAACCATCGGCTTCTTTCAACACAGCATTATCTACATAAAATAAAATAAGCTGAAAACCCTTTCTGCCACTTCTGCCACCAAGACGAGACTATAGTTCATATGTTTTGGACCTGTCCTTCATCACAGAATTTTTTAACACGGATAAACTCTTTCTTTTTCACAAAAAAAACATAAATCTAAATCTGTCAGAACAAGCATTTATTTTTAACACAGGTGAAGAACAATCGACTGTAGAGTTACAAATTATTTTAGAAATGAAATACTATATATTTACCTCAAAACGACTTAAAACACCGCTCTCCCTTACCCTAATGATATACAGACTAGATATCTGTATGAAACACATAGACAAATCGCAATTAGAAATAATCAACTAGAAATATTTGAAAATTCATGGAGCAAGTACAAAACCATTGTAGATTAATCAGTATTATACTAACTCCTATCCATGCACTCCTCCGGGTACACTTTTAGAGCAAACCCAAGACACTGACAATTCGTAAATCAATTATATCAATATTGAATATGTAATACTTACATATACACTTTTTATAAGCAGATGGGCCTTTAGACAGCAATCAACTGTTAGATAAAGAATTTTTTTTTTTCCTTAAACAGAATTTTTCTTTTCTTCCTGAAATCATAATTTTTATGCTCCCCGCCATAACCGTACAATACATGTATATTTTCTGTATTAATTGTAATTTCATTATGCTAAATTATATTTCATATGAATATTGCATGTAAATTTAAAGATATTGTAAGGTGTGGCAAGGGATGGTCCTCCCCGACCCTTGCTCCACCAATTGACGGGGAGATTAAACGGGTCGTCAGAAGACGGCTAAAAAAAAATAAAAAATAAAAATAATAATAATTTAATATCGATTGATGGAAGATAAAATGCAAACAATTCCCCTCTCCCTATCCTCCATAAAGAATTGACCAAAACAACACAGAAATATGTAAAAAAAAATATTCGAGTTTCGAGTGGGTAGGATGGGGGAGGCGGGGTGGGAAGGGGCTGGGGGAGGCACATTAGCTCTATGTGTAAAAATTTATCAAAACAACACAAAAATATATTTAAAAAAATCCAGTTTCGAGTGTGTGGGGGTGGGGGTGGGGGAGGCGAGATGGGAGGGGACCTGGGATGGGGGCAAATTAGCTATGTGTGTAAGAATTGACCATAAAAACACAGAAATATGTAACAACAACAACAAAAAGAGTTTCGAGTGGTGGTGGGTGGGGTGGGTGTTGGGGGGATGGGGGGGGGGGACGGTGCGGGGCGAGCCCAACATAATTATTTGTAAAACTTTTGGGGGGTGGGGAGGCAGAGTCGGGGTGATTGGGGGTGCATGGGTGTGTGTGTGTGAGGGGGGGGGGCGAGGTGGGGGGGGGGGGGCACGACATGGATATATGTGTGTAAGAAAAACAACACAGAAATATGTAAACAAATAAATAAATAAAGTTTTGAGTGTGGAAGGAAGCGTGGGGGAGGAGGCGGGACAGGTGGGGCGTGGGTGTGTGTGTGGTGGGTGGGGGGGGGGGGGGGGGGGGGGACATAACTATATGTGTAAGAATTGCCCAAAACAACACAGAAATATGTAAAAAAAAAAAACGGGGGCGGGGTGGGGGTGGGTTTGGGGATGAGGGGGCCGGGGAGGAAGGAGCCCATGCCCCAATATAGGTGAAGTATGAATAAGATGCATACTGTTATAAGAAATCCTAAACAAACATTATATATATATACAAAAGCTTACACGCAAACCTAGATCTGCCTTTATTGCACATTATATGGGCCATCTCAATTTGGGTTCCATGGGAGCCCAGACCTTGCAAAAGACAAAATTACTTACGCAACCCTTTATAACATACTATAAGGAAACCATTTCCAAATTTAGTTGAGCTAGGACAAGAAATATAAGAGATATGACCTGTAAACATTTACACGCAAATTTGATGTGAAGTAGACACATTTTAAGGGCATCAGAATTTGGGTTCCATTGGATCCCAGGGGTTACAGAAATCAAAATTGCTTAAGCAGCTGTATAATGCTAGAAAAGTCCATGACCAATATGGTTGTGCTAGGATAAGAAATGTAAGAGACATAGACTTGTAAACACAGCTTACACGCACAATTTGATGTGGGACGCCGAAGTCGACGACGGGGGTGATTACATAAGCTCTCTTATTCTTCGAATAGTCGAGCTAAAAATCAGAATTTAGGTTCCATGGAAGCCCATGGACTACAGGAACCAAAATTGCTTATGCAGTTTTTAAGATAATGCTATAAGGAAGCCCATGGCAAAATATGGTTGTGCTAGGATAAGAAATGTAAGAGACATAGACTTGTAAACACAGCTTACACGCAGACCTTGACGGGGTGATTACATAAGCTCTCGTATTCTTCGAATATTCGAGCTGAACACAATCTGAACAAGGGGTCATCCTAATGTGTATGCTGCATATGTGAGTTTTTGCAAACAAACATTTACCAAAATGGAGTTTGTTGGGTAATAAACATAATTTTTTTGTTTTGTTTTTAATAAACTAGCATATTACTAGTACCTGATAATAAATAAAAACAAAACAAATCACCTTACATATAAGTGTGTTTTATGAAGTCATGTACAATTAATGTCTTAATCATGTCGTATAGCTTGTCACGTCAAAAAAAGAAATGATAACGTAAGATGAGTTTTAATTATTGCGTTTATTGGTCAATGGTGTGTGTGTGTGTGTGTGTTTGTTTAATAATTTATTTACAGAAATATTTGCATTTACTCCATATATATGGCACAACATGAACATCTGAATTTTTACAACAATTCAGTGTCATATGTGATACAGTAGATCATATAAATACGGCATGAAGCACGTGCAATCAGCATATCATAGGCAATGCGCACCGGGTGTCCTGAACAAAAGCTTATTTAGAGACGCAATTAACTGCGTGCGTGCGTGCGTGCGTGTGTGTTTGTGTGAGAGAGAGAGGGGATTTTTTTTTGCAGTCGGCCGTGGGATGGGGCTGACGTACATTAGTGGAAATCTGATTAAATACTTCCTTATTATCAGGGCTTAGTAAATCAGCTATTTTATTAAAAAACAACAACAAGAAAACAGGATGGTTATAGCCCTAACACTAGTCAAAAATACTCCAATCGGTAAATCGATTTTTTTTTTATAAAATGGCCCTATGAAGTACCCACCCACTTTAGGAGGATCGACATACATTTGCAGAAATCTGATTAAGTACTTCTTTTTTATTATCAGGGATTAGTAATTCATCTAATTAAAAGAAAGGATCTTTATAACCATAAAACTATCCCAAATAAACTTCATTTCTGTAAATCATATCATGAAAAGGCCTCTTTACAGCATCCATCTAGTTCAGGGGGATCAACTGGGGATCAAATTGCGTTGTTGTAATCATTTAGTATCATAAATTAGCAAATCATGTGTTATTTTAAAAATATACGTACAATAATTCAAATTCAACTCCATTTCGGTATTTCGGTAAATAGAATCTCCATTTCGATCCATTTTGGTAAATTCTCTCCATTTTGGTCCATTTCGGTAATTCGGGTTACCTTGTTATCCTGTTTTGCCAGAGTGTGTTAGAAGCTTGGTATAGTCAATGAATTTCCATGAGCGTTTATCAACTCAGATCTTATTTGCAAGGTGACTTATGTAACTTACGCAATATTTGTCTTTAAACTACTAAAACAGTCTCAGCAACTTTAAAGAAATGGATCAGTCATCATCCTCAACTCCCCAAGGAGTGAAATCGATAGCTGTCACAATAGAACAAAAAACAGGAGAGAAGAAAGTGTTAAAAGCATGTTGTGCTTGCCCAGAAACCAAGAAAGTCAGAGATGCATGGTAAGGACAGGGTTTATATAATTATGGTCATAAAATACTAACGTAAATATAGCCAACTATGGTTGTCATCTCTGCCTGTATCTATCATTTTTTGGCTTATCTAGCTAGCCTAATAAAGATTTTTTAATGCGATATATGTGCACAAAACGAGCTGTGGTATAAAATGTTCAGTCCTTGTGTTGATAGGGGAACTATTAAGCCCCGAATGCTTGTCGTCCCCCTCGTGAACGAAAAAGTGATCAAGCCAATTATGCTGTTTGATTTATTTACAGTTTTATTTATATGCATTTCGAAGTTTAATGTGTTTTGTGAAATGTATTCCAAGGTCTTTTTCTGTTTCATCAGCGGCCACTTTTGAATATTTTTTTTTATATCAAACATTCGATATTCAAATTCATAGTTTAAGTTTCCAATAGGGAGTATTTTACATTTCTTCATATTAAATTGCAACATCCAGTCCGAACTCCATGAGCACAGAGAAAATACATCTTGTTGCAGTTGGGACTGGGACTGGTCATCTTTGGATCTAATAACATAATACAGTTTAGTGTCATCTGCAAACAGACAACACACACTCTGAACTATATCTGGGACATCGTTGATGTACAATATGAATAGTATTGGACCTAATTCATACATGTACATGTGATACTTTTGAAGATCAAAACAATACACGGACACACATAACAGACATTAAAGAAAAAAAAGATCTTGAAGTAATAGTAGACAATAAATTAAAATTCAATAAACATATCACTACAAAAGTAAACAAAGCAAATCGTAACTATCTATCTTCCTTTAATGCCAAACCCCTGCTGGGGACCTAGGCATGCGTCGTCATACCGACAAAGACTGTTAGTATTTTAAAAATATATATAAAAGAAATTTAAGAAAAACAATGAAGTTTTTGGATGTTAGGTTTAAAAATAAAAACAAACATTGAATTTATGGTGATATATGTTCAATTCTGTTCAATTCTGCTGACTGCAGAATTGAACTGTTCTATATTGGGTAATATAGGGATGTCAGGAGCTAATGAATTCCACTGGAAGACTGTTCTGGGGAAAAAGGTGAATTTGTAGTAGTCAGCGGTTGCGTCAATTAATTTGAAAGCAAGCGAGTGTGAATGTCGGGATTGTCTGTTCGTCAGCGTCATGTAGTCTTCTAGAGGGATAGCTACCAGGTCATTTGTGATCTTGTAACATAGGGAGAGTTGACTGTCAATACTTCTTTGGTCTAGTCTTCTCCACTGTAGGGACTGGAGCATCTCAGTGACACTACTGGTCCGTCTGTAGTCGTGTTTTGCCCAGCGTGCTGCCCGGCGCTGTAACATAGGAATCATAGCCAGAACCTTCACATACATGGATAAAATCATCTTTTATGCATCTATACAAATCAATTGTTAGGCTGCACCTTGAATACGCTTGTAGTGTATGGTCACTTCATCTCAAAAAGGACAAAATTATTATTGTAAATGTACAGCGCCGTGCCACAAAATTGGTCAGAAATATTAGTCATTTAACATAAAGAGAAGTTAATACACCCAGGTCTCCCATCCTTAGAATACAGAAGAAAAAGAGCAGATATGGTCCAGGTTTTCAAGATACTGCAAGGTTATGACAAAATTAACAACAATAAACTACTTAAAAAAATATCAAACTATACAAGAACTAGGGGAAATAGTCTCAAACTTTTTAAAGAATACAGTAGACTAGAAATCAGAAAGCACTCCTTTGGGAACAGGGTAGTAGACACATGGAATAGTTTACCAAATCATGTATTGACAGCACCAAGTATAAACAGTTTCAAGAGTAGGTTAAACACTGGAAGTCCCTTGAGATTAAATTTAACCCCAACTGCTACATACCGTACCAGTGAAAAAACAAAACTAGCAACAAAAGGAGAATAAAAACATTAGAAGGGCCTATAGAAGCTTTTAAAATAAGCTTACTTATGGTCTCTGACCTGTAAGTTACCTGTAAGTTGAAGCCACAAGCTGGGAGATTTAAGAAGTTTACAAGGGAGATTAATTTGTCCAAAATCTGTGAGATTCTTTAAGCATAAGGCATATGTGAGGTTTTATCAAATATTTTCTTACATTTAAACTTTTTAAAGCATTTAATTATAAATAAAAATAGGAAAATGTCATTTAAGAGCTTTTAAATTTGTTTTCATTGCACATATTTTTCCGTGAAATGTCCAAATCACACAGATTTTCGACTTCTGAAGAGACAAAATTCTGTGAGTTTTGGTCTCACAGAGTGAGGTATCACATTTGCATTTACATTTTTATGGGAATTTAAAAAATAGGCAATGCCTTTTCTGTCTGCTTCAACTATACTCTGTGGAAGATTGTTCCAGTGAGTTATGACTCTTATGCTGATGGAGTTTTGTCTCAAAGACAGTCCTTTTACATGTACGCGTTTTAATTAATATTTTGACTTATATTTTACCTATTTTCAAGTCATATACCAATAGAAACTGTACAAAATTTCCTTTTGAGACAGTTCATTTTCTTTATTGTTATTCAGTGATAGAGAATACATGACGTACAGTGTTCTCCCCAGGGTATTAAGCTATGTTGCATTTAACATGCCTTCAAAGCCAAAATGCATTTCTATTTTATTTATTTTCAGCTTAAATAAGTTTAAAACCTAGTATTTAGACATAAATCAGGTGTCATTTTAGGAAATATGGGTGGGGTATAACAATACTCTGAAGCATTTTTGTTTAGATGATAAAAGCTACATGCCTTCAAATCAACAATGTTTGTGGAGAACAATGATGTATGTCTGTGGAGAACACTGATGTATGCCTGTGGAGAACACTGATGTATGCCTGTGGAGAACACTGATGTCTGTCTGTGGGGAACACTGATGTATATTTTGCTGGTTTAGAAACAAACTTGCTTTGTTCATTACACAGGAAATTGCATCTTTTGATTATTACTTTATGCTACTATAATTATTTATGAAGGACTGAACATGAACTTATGGTTTTGTTTTTCTGAGGTCAAGCAGACGTATAGAAAATATCAAATACAAACACCTAATACACTATTGCTTGCAGAAATTAATTTCCTATCCAACAATATCTTTCTTCCTTCGGTCAACTCGCCAAAATATCAAAGTCAAAAGTCACCAAAGTGCAATTTAAATCTAATAATCAATTGTCTAGATATCCACTTTACATTTCAAAATTATGTTTCTGTTATTTTTTGGCAATACGGTGCAGTGAAGATACTGAGATTGAATTACTTACGTCATAATGGCGAATATGACATTAGTAGTTTCGATTATGGTAAATCGCGGTGGCGGAGTGGTGAGCCAGAGGTCTTAGATCACTGGGTTAACAGACTTGCCTCTCATCTCACAGGTTTGATTTCCAGTAAGATCATCATCACATCCTGTATTAACCTCTGCGATCATATGCTCCAGATTTCGATATACTCAGACACTAATATTTACTTGGGCAAGGAACTATGAAAGTATACAACATATTTTGGAGGGAATCTAATGCCGTCGTGCTCTTGCACTGGGAGAGCAATAAATGAATGTAAAGATTTTGCTGAACTTCCTGTCAGGGCAGTAGTTAGCTTTAGACACCTGGGGCCAGGCCCCTCAGGAATGCGAAATTTGCATTGTTTTCATATCAAAGTTTTTTTCCTAATATAAGTGGTACCGATAAACTATAGCATTCCACAATGAAAATATGTATGTTGTTTATTGTTGTTTCCTGAAATTATTATTTATATATGTTTTTTTTTATATTTTAGAAGGAAATTTTGAATAGAAAAGGACAGTCTGGGAGGAATAGATGCTTTTTGGTGGGGGTGGGAAACTGAAAGCTTATACTACTCAATACTGTAGCTATTAACATGGATAAATCAACCAAAGTAGTGGAGGCTGGTCATTTGTTTCTATTTTAAACATGAGTTTATCCATCTCGATGTCGTGCATGAGTTTACCTTATAACATGCTGTTTCTACATGTGAAACACATAAAAGTAATTAGGATATGGCTGTAAACCAAAACCAGATAGGATAATTGCTTTGCATTGTAGATCTATGTTATTTATCACAGACATAGACAGAGCTGTAGCTAATGCTTGACTGCAGTGAGTATTTACTCATCAGATTCAAAATGAATGAGTAACAAGGAACGAGTTCCGAGTAAACAATTTCTTTAAATAGTTCATGCTTTCAAAATGGGTTTGAATTAATACATTTTAAACAGTCTATTAAATCATTTTAGAATTATTTTATTATTAGAATTTTGTGTTTCTGGGTTTTAAGAACCTCATTACAAGTCCAGTAAAACCTCAGTGTGTTCTGAGAATGTAATGAGCTTTAAATTAACTGGTTTCATTGGTCCAGTTGTTATCAATCTGATTATATCATGACATCACTTTCTGGTATTATGACATCATGTCATGCTATTATGTAATCACTTCATGATATTATGATGCAACTGAGTGTGTTCTCAGAACTGAATGAGCCTTTCAATTGCTGTGAGAAACGGATTAATGAGTTTCTTGAAACCAAGAATCACAAAATTCTATAAATAAAATAATTCTAAAATGATTTAATAGACTGTTTTTAAGTTATAAGAAAAGAAACACTGTATGACCTTAATAGTATACACATGTTTGGAACAATTTTCATCATGTAAATATAAAAATAAACTGTTCCACAGGACAATACATACAAATTTATATAATAGCCTACTCATGATTTTTAAAAGTTATGAGTATTTGTAGTATGTTGACGAGTAATTATACTCACAATTTTAAAAAAAGGTATGAGTAAAATACTAAAAAAAACATCTGATCTACATCTGTGAATAGACATTGATTACTGGTACATTAACAAGAATAAATCGGAAGTTCAGTACAAAACTGTTGGATATAACACAGACATATTAATAAACAGATAGGAAACTTCCTACCTTAACCAAAGAAGCAACCAAAATATCATGTGGCACCTTAAATTTTTGTTCTATCTCCTCTCTCAATTATTCACTGATATTTATGAGAATACATTCAAAAGATTCATAGTTAATAGCAAAATGTGATTATACAATTCATGTTTATTTTGAAAATAAGAAAAATTGTATAAAACAATGTTTAAAGTTAAAAATGTAATCATTTTTCGCTTTTCTCTTAAAAACCAAGGTTTTGACATACGGTAGTCAAAGTTTCCATCAAACTCCTTTTTTGCTCTGTGCCACGTGAAATTTAGATAATTTTCGTAGTGTCCAATCTATTCGTTATTAGCTCTGTGGATATAAATAAAGAAGGTACAACAGTTGCATTGAACCCTGGAAAGATTTACCCTTAACCCGCTAAGCACGCCTATTATAGCCTTTGCGTCCATTGTAAACCCAGATCAGTCTGCAAGTAACTCGCAGTTTGCAATGTGCGACTGCTGATCAGTCATTTTCACCAAAACATCCCTTTGTCACATAAATGGAATGGTGTTAATTCAAAGAAAGAACAATCCATTATTAGCTTGACTGAACAAAGATCAGCAGAGCTTATGACGTGGTGCGTCGTCCGCCTGTCTGTCCATCCGTGTGTCCGTCTGTAAACTTTTTTTTGTGGCTACTACTCCTCTGAAACTACTTAACGGATTTTCATAAACTTCACAGTAATGTTGCTCTTGATGTCTAGTTGATCCTAGCTTACATTCAGGTCGGCAGGAAATTCAAGAAATGCAGTTTTGTAGCGACTATTTCTCAAAAACCGTAAGTGATATTGATTTGGAACCTTTACCAAAATACTCGCACGACATGCAGTTGATCCTAACCAAAGTTCATTTTGATTGGATGTCAAACATGGTCACCACTGCCCATCTTTGTTTACATACAGTTATATAGGCGACTACTCCTCTGAAACTACTTGGCGGATTTTCATTGAATTTCACAGGAATGTTGCTCTTGATGTCAAGTTGATCCTAGCAAAAATGCAGGTCAGCCGGAAATTCAAGATGGCCACCACGGCTAAAAACAGATTTTAAAAATACGATTTTGTGGCGACTACTTCTCAAAAACATAAGTGTTATTGATTGGAACCTTTACCAAAAAAACTGGCACGACATGTAGTTGATCCTAACCAAAGTTCATTTTGATTGGATGTCAAAATTAATATGTGGCCATCTTTGTATACATAGAGTTATATAGGAAAAACTTGTGGCAACTACTCCTCTGAAACTACTTGATGGAATTTCATGGAACTTAACAGGAATGTTGCTCTTATTCAAGATGGCCACCACTGCTAAAAATAGATTTTAAAAATGCGACTTTGTGGCGACTACTCCTCAAAAATCGTAAGTGATATTGAATTGGAACCTTTACCAAAATGACTGGTGCAACATGTACTTGGTCCTAACCAACGATCATTTTGATTTGGATTTCAAACATGGCCACCAGTGGCCATCTTTGTTTGCATAGAGTTATATATGAAAAACTTGTGGCGACTTAAATACTCCTCTGATTTAATTTTGATTCAATGTCAAACATGGCTGCCGGTGGCCATCTTTGTTTACATAGAGTTATATATGAAAAACTTGTGGCGACTACTTCTCTGAAACTATCTGATGGAATTTCATGAAACTTGACAGGAATTTTGCTCTGGATGTCTTGTTGATCCTAGCAAATATTCAGGTCGGTAGGAAATTCAAGATGGCCACCACTGCTAAAAATAGATTTTAAAAATGTGACTTTGTGGCGACTACTTCTCAAAAACTGTAAGTGATAATGAATTGGAACCTTTACCAAAATTACATGTGCGACATGTACTTGGTCCTAACCAAGATTCATTTCAATTCCATGTCAAACATGGCCGCCAGTGGGCATCTTTGTTAACATAGAGTTATATAGCAAAAGCTTGTGACGACTAATCCTCTGAAACTACTTGACTGATTTTCATGAAACTTGGCAGGAAGGTTGCTCTTGATGTCAAGTTGATCCTAGCAAAAATTCAGGGCGGCCGGAAATTCAAGATGACCACAACGGCTAAAGATGTATTTTAAAAATGCGACTTTGTGGCGACTACTTCTCAAAAAACATAAGTGATATTGATTTGGAACCTTTACCAAAATGACTGCCACCACATGTAGTTGGTCCTAACCAAAGTTCATTTTGATTTGGATGTCAAACATGGCCACCAGTGGCCATCTTTGTTTGCATAGAGTTATATATGAAAAACTTGTGGCGACTTAAATACTCCTCTGAGGCTACGTGAAGGAAATTCAAGATGGCCACCATGGCTAAAAATAGATTTTTAAAAAACAGATTTGTAGCAACTACTTCTTGAAAACTGTACAAATGTAAGTGATATTGATATGATTTTTCTAAAATGATCAGCATGACATGATGTCTTTTAAATATTTTTTGATTTGACATTAAACATCTTTGTTTACATAGAGTTATATAGTAAAAACTTGTAGCTACTACTCCTCTGAAGCATTACTTGACAGATTTTCATGAAACTTCACAGGAATGCTGATCTAGCCATCAAAACCTTTTAGTAGAGCGTCAAGGTCATTGACCTCTTGTATATATGTAGTGGGTTAAGGGTTAGCTCATACAGACCCAAAATAATCATAATATGCCTGAACCATCTCAGTAATGAGTTGTTGGTTCTATAAAAACTGTAAACTTCACAGTATTCATATTGTTATAATAAATACACATCTATATTTACAGTATTGTTGAAAATGGAGAAGATAAGTGTAGAGAATTAATAGAAGCACATAAAGTATGCATGAGAAATCTGGGCTTCAATATATGATACAGCCTTTAACTGAGGTAGGTATAAATAGAAACAATGTTGGTTTTTAGCTCTACTGGCCAAAGGCCAGGAGGGCTTATGCGATCACTTTTCATCCGTCGTTTGTCTGTCTGTCCTGTCCGTCTGTTATCAATTTTATAAAATCAACATCTCCTCTGAAACCGCTTGAAGGATTTTGATGAAACTTCTCACAATGTTACTTCGGAGGGCCCCTCTCAGATTTGTGTTTTTCACGGCCGCCAGTCATCCAAGATGGCCGCCATGGCTAAACTAGGTCAAATTTAAGGAAATTTCAACAACATCTCCGACGAAACCACTGATTCCATTCTACTGAAATATCATATACATGTTCCTTGGGTTGGCCTCTCTATCAAGTTTGTGTTTTTTGTTATCGTCAAATAATCAAAATGGCCGCCACGGCGACCCAAAGTTTACATAGAGTTATATAGGAAAAGGTTAAAAATTACATCTTCTCTGAAACCGAATGAAAGATTTTGATGAAACTTAAGCACAATGATATTTGGGATAGTCCCTCTCAGATTTGTGTTTTTCGCAGCCGCCAGTCATCCAAGATGGTCGCCATGTCTAAAATTAGGTCAAATTTAAGGAAATTTCAAACAACATCTCCGAAACCACTTATTGCATTCTTGTGAAATATCATAAACATGTTCCTTGGGTTAACCTCTATCAAGTTTGTGTTTTCGTTATCGTCGAATAATCAAAATGGCTGCCACAGCGACCCAAAGTTACATAGAGTTATATAGGAAAATGTTAAAAATGAAATCTTCTCTGAAACTGCTTGAAGGATTTTGATGAAACTTAATCACAATGATCTTTGGGTTAATCCCCCTCAGATTTGGGGCCTCCAGTCATCCATGATGGCCACCATGGCTAAACTTAGGTCTTTATTTAAGGACATTTATCAAACGACATAATTATTATCACTTATTCCATTCTAGGTAAATATCATATGCATGCTCCTGTTGTTGGCCTCTATCAAGTTTGTGTTTTTCGTTGTCAAATATTCAAAATGGCCACCACGATAACCCAAAGTTTACATAGAGTTATATATAGGAAACGTGTTTCTTGGGTTGGCCTCTATTATGTTTATGTTTTGAATCACATCATACAAGTAGTGCCTTACAGGCCCTCTTGGGCCTCTTGTTATGCTCCCCGAAATTTTCAGGAAGCATATAGATGCCATCATGTCCATTCATATGTACATCCATATGTATGTATGTCCGCCTGTCCCACTTTTTTGTCCGCTTAACTACTCATATGTTTTTCATCTGATTTTTATGAATTCACTGGAAGTATCAGTATGATGTCTAGTAGCGCACATTGTCGGGATGTTTCGGTTGAATGATATTTGGCTGAGTTATACGACTATGAAGTTTTTCAAATCTAAAGCTTGTTAGCTCTACCCCTCCTACGTTTTTCATTCGATTTTGACAAAACTTCATAGGAAGTATCGGTATGATGTCTAGTAGTGCATATTATCAGGACGTTTCGGTTGAATGATTCTTGGCGAAGTCACGACACTTTGAATTTTTTCGAATCTAAAGCTTGTCCGCTCAACTCCTATGTTTTCCATCCGATTTTCATGAAACTTCATACGAAGTATCAGTATGATGTCTAGTATTGCATATTGTCAGGGTTAAATGATTTTTGGCAAAGTTACGAGACTTTGAAGTTTTTCGAATCTATACCTTGTCCGCTCAACTCCTACGTTTTTCATCCGATTTTCATGAAACTTTATAGGAATTATCAGTATGATGTCATGTAGCGCTATTGCCAGGACGTTCCAGTTGAATGATTTTTGGCAGAGTTAAGGGACTTTGATGTGTTTCGAATCTATACCTTGTCTGTTTAACTCCTCCTACGTTTTTCATCCGATTTTCATGAAACATCATCAGAAGAATCAGTATGATGTCCAGTAGCGCATATTGTCGGGACGTTCCAGTTGAATGATTTTTGGCGGAGTTATGGCACATTTAATATTTTCAGATCAAAAGCTTGTCCTCTCAACTCCTAAATTTGAGGTAGTGCAGAGTGCAAAAAACGTAACTCTGTCTTTATTTAAATTAGAGTTATTGCCCTTTGTCATTTTATACTTACAATTCTTTTCTGGAGCATAACTCAAACACTACTAATGGGACTACAAAGAAACATCAAATATTGATAGAGGGCAATGAGAGAAAGTGCAGAGTGCAAGAACCAAAACTCTGTCTTCATTCAAGTTAGAGTTATTGCCCTTTGTAATTTTATACTTGGAATTCTTGTTCGAAGAATAAATTCAGAACCACTAATGGGACTACAATGAAACTTCACACAATGATACAGGGCAATGAGAGGTGGTGTAGAGTGCAAGAACTGTAACTCTGTCTTTATTCAAATTAGAGTTATTGCCGTTTGTAATTTTATACTTGTTTTTCTTGTCTGGAGCGTCAGTAAAAAAAACTACTAATTCAACTGCAAATTGAATACTGCTGGTTGATACAAGGCCATGTGATAACTTGAGGATACATTAGGGTAGCATCCATTGGTTCTACCGATTTTTTTTGAAACATTTTCGAATTGAATTTGTTCCCAAACTTCATATACACATAACAACTGATGACCTTATGTCTCTCTACTTCAGACATTGTTGATGCCATTGCCTAATTTATTATAGTATTTTTGCCCTTTGTTTGACTTACAATTTTCCACTGTATTATGAACTTTATGTGGCTTTCAGTTTAAAAGTTTTCATGGATTGTTATTACATTTAACATACAG